>PVJX010020019.1:0-33971 GCA_004027295.1 Dolichotis patagonum
ACTCTAATCTCTGATAACCTATTGAAGAGGGCTAAAGCTCCTAGCCTGTGCCCTCTAGAGGAGCCTTAACCAACAAGAAAAGGGTCTGGGCATTACACTGTACACTTGTATGGAAGGAACCAAAAACATGACGAAAGGGAGAAATAAGAAACAACTCCCAGCCCCCAACCCTGAGAACATTGATCCAGGAGAGGTAAATGCAAAAGAGATTGAGGGCAGCAAAAACGCAACATCAAACACAGTGTTAGCGGACATAAAGAGATATCTTCAGGACCTCGTAAGCGGGACCAAAACTGAAATATTAATTTACATTAAACAAGAGATAAGTAGATTAATAAAAGAAGGGCTGGGCTCCTCTCAAGAAGGCACAGACAGAAGAATGGAGGAACAAAAATGGAGAGAAAAATTTAATGTATTCAGAAAAAACCTAGAATTTATGAAGCAAATTCAAAGAGATTATCAGGAAACTAAAGACTCGATAGAAAGCTGGCAAAACTGCTTGAAAGAAACCAAAGATAGACTATCAAAAATTGAACACAGGCTTGCAATGTGGGGTCATGAAAGGGAAGATCTCTTAAAAATAACAAGGGAACAGGCAGTAAAGATACAAAGACTGGAAGACAACAAGAGGATCTATAACTTAAGAATAAAGTATGTGAATGAAGAAGCAGGAATCAAACCAGAGGAATTACAAAGGCTATTCACAGCAATTATTGAAGAAAATTTCCCAAGCATAAAAAAAATGATATGCAGAAGTATGAAGCATACAGAACTCCAACCACCTACAACCCAAACAGAGCTACACCCAAACACATAATAATCGAGATCCCAGAAATTCAATATAAGAACAGAATATTAAAAGCCATCAGAGAAAAGAAACAGATCACCTATAAAGGAAAACCCATCAAAATCATGGCAGACTTCTCCACACAGACCATCAGGTCAAGAAGAGCTTGGAGTAAAGTAATTCAAGCGCTGAAGGAGAACAATCTCCAGTCCAGATTGATGTATATTGCAAAACTCTCTGTAGAAATTAATGGAGAAAAAAGATGCTTCCATGACAAAGAGGAACTAGGAGAATTTGTGAGCACCAGTCCAACCCTATAAAATATACTGAAGGACATTCTAGGGAGAGAGAACAAGAATATGAGCATTTCAGGAACAGTGGCAGAGATGCCTCAGTGAATGAGGCAGACAGTGGAGTGGAAGAGAAAAATAGACTATCAATGGCAGAAAAATAGAATAGCAGAAATGAGTCAGAGAAGATTGACTATAATCTCTAGCATAGATGGCCTCGAAATACTAACAGAGAGAAACACAGGCAGAGTAGATCAGGAGATAGGGTCCATTGACCTGCTCTATATAGGGAGGCAGTGAGACCCAAAACAAGCAGTGCACCCCATGGGAGTGAAAGGGAGGAATTGTCTTAAAAAGGGAGGCAGAGGATACCGTTAATGGGGTAACAAGTTTTAAAATTTACATTATTCTCACCACTCTGCTTGGATGGATTATGTGCTGTTCCAGTTTGTCTACTTACGCTAGACTTGAGGACGTGGTCAGCTATCCCAAAAATAAGAGGCCATATTATGGTAATCATCCCTAATTTCCCTATCAACTTAATCTGAAGCCCTTTGTAACTTACACTGTCTTATTATGACTGATCTTATTGGAATCTGGTTTGTTAGATTGCTACTTTGTATTGATTGATTTTATTTAAATCTGTTATGATGGATAGCATCAAGTCTAAGTGTATAGCAACTGCACTGAAGATGACAAGATTCACTAAGATACCCACTCTGGTTTGATTATTACTTGCTTTTGAAGTCTTACAATATCTCCAATGCTTCATTTTTATTAATGTTGTTATATACTGCTGAGACACCATGGTAACCATTGTAGATCACCTTGTATTGCAGTTTTATGTGACTTTTCTGTCTCATGCTATTCTAGGAATTGTTTTGTTTTATCTTGCTTTGTTTTGTTTTTCCTGCTAATACAGAAATGATAGATATATAAGTGGAAACTCATGCATGTGTAGAGCTTATAAGCAGTTTACGAGAACCAACTATAGAACACATGTTGAAATGAGCAACTACTTTTAAGAAAAAGAGACACTACAATACCCAGTGCTGATTCCATAATGTCATGATGTGAAGTCCAGTAAAACTATCACTTTTCGTCAAAGTGATCTTAGCTTGCTTTGCCTTAAGTTCAACACACATTAAGGTATGGACAGCTGTTTTGAGGAGAATGAGAGACACTATGACAGGCATTCTTGGCTTCCCTAATGTCTGGTCTTGAAGACTTGAAATGCCCTCCTCATCCTGCTCAGATCAATTCCATACTAGGTTGTTTCATGTGAATTCCCTGTATGTGACAATATGGACAACTATTTGGAAGAAAACAAGAGTCAACACGATAGAGAGTGAATATCACCGATTGTGTAGTTTTGAAATTTATGTGTCTTACATTGCTTTCTTGTGATCCGCTTTGTTCTGTTTTATTGGGTTTAATTTTACCCTTTTGATACAATTGCATGTATATTTGCATGGGTAAGATGGATGACCATATCGCTGTTTTTGTCAGATTGTGGAGCAGAACTGTTAACAGTCTCACTGTTTGAATGTCTACTTTACATGTTTTAACTTTGTAAATTGAACAACTATTTCCAAGAAGTCAGTATGCAATTTGTCAAGCAATAATATTTTTAGGTTTTTTTTGTTGTTATTCTTTTCCTTTTTTCCTTGGAATACTGTATTGTTGCTACCCTTTATTCTGTTTTGTTTTTTTTTCTCTTTAAATAAAATTGTTTAAAAAAATAAAAAATAAAATAGTGCTGTTGTAAATGTGGGTGAGCATGTATCACTGTGGTGTGATGTTTTTAATTTTCCTGGGAATCTACAGAGAAGGGAAACAGCTGGGTCAAATGGGACCTTTAATCCTAGTTTTTTGATGAATCTGTACACTGATTTCCACAGTGTTAACACCAGTCTGCACTCCTACTAACAGTGGAGAAGGGTTCCTTTTCCCCCACAGTCCCTCCAGCATTTGTGATTGGTTGATTTCTTGATAATAGCCTTTTGTTCTGGAATGGGATGGAATCTCAGTGTTGTCTTGATTTGCATCTCTCAGGTGACCAGTGATGTTGAATATTTTTTCATATATTTGTTTGTCATTTGTATTTCTCCTCTGAGAAGTGTGTATTTTAGGACTGGATCTTTAAATATGTGGGGGGGTGTCTGATTTTTTTCAATTCTTTGTATATTTTAGATATTAGTCCTTCATCTGAGAATAACTGGCTAAAGATTTTTCCCACTTTGTGAGTTGTCTTTTCACTCTATTGAACACTTCTTTTGCTATGTAAAAAGGTTTTTAATAAGATATGATCCTAGTTGTTGGAGAGAGTTGTATCCAATAGTTATATGATGTTTATTAACTGATCTAGGGCTTATTTTTTTCAAATTTTAATTTTTTATGATGTTTGCATTAATCATGATTATATTCCTCATAGGGGAATTAGTACATGTATCTAAAACTTCTTAATTTTTAAAAAATCCCTTTTCTATCCTAGTCTTCCCTATTTCTCCATATGTTGATCCCTTTTTTTAGTACCAAGAGTCGAACTCAGGACCTCATGCTTTCCAGGAAGGTGGTCTGTGTTGCTGGGTGATATCCCAGCCCTCTGCATCTTGATCTATTTCCCATTTGCAAAAGTTCTAACTCCCTAGCTCCTATTATGTTTCTTTATGTTGTAATATATATATATATATATATATATATATATATATATATATATATATATATATATATATATTAGAAAAATCACACACTACTTAAGCTTGTGTGTCTAATGTATTTCCCTTAACATTATGGACTCAAGGTATACCTATTTTCCTACAAACAATTGAAATTCATCCTTTATAGCAAAATAGTACTCCACTATGTATAAATGTGTGTTCTTTTTCCATTCATTTGTTGATGGAAATTTAAACCATTTTCAAGATTTAGCTGTTATGTATTGTGCTGTTACAACATGGTATGCATGTATCACTATAATATGATTTCTTTGACTCTTTTGGGAAGATATCTAGAAGGAGAATAGCATTTCTATTCTCAGTATTTTTTTCTGGGTTCTCTATTTCCACAGTGGTTGTACTAGTTTCAGTTCCCACCAACAATTTAGAAAGCTGCTTTTTCCCGCCACAGCTTTGTCAGTGTTTGTCTGTTTTTTTTTTTTTTAATTTCTTAATGATGAACATTCTTTCTGGAGTAAAATGGAATCTCAATGTTATTTTCGTTTGCATTTCTCTAACGGCTAGAAATGTTGTACATTATTTCATGTATTTATTGACCATGTGAACTTCTTCTTCTAACTAGAATCTATGCATTTTACCTACCCATTGTTTTTGATTGGGTCATTTATTTTGGGGAGATCTAAGTTTTTTGAATTCTTTTTATTAGGTCTCTGTCTGAGGAATAGCTGGCAATTTTTTCTCCCATTCTGTAGGATGGCTATTCACTCTGTTGGTTTCCTTTGTGGTGTAGAAGCTTTTCATTTTATATAATCCCATTTGTTGATTCTTGGTATTATTTCTTGTACATTGGGATTCTGTTCAGTATGTCATTGCCTGTGCTCTTGTCTTCAAGATTTTTAACTGTTTTCTTTTCCAGGAGTTATATCTTTGATCCATTTTTACTTTAGTACATGGTGAGAGGTATGGGTCTAGATTCAGTCTTAAGAATGTGAATTGCCAGTTTTCCCAGCACCAGTGGTTAAAGAGGTTGTCCCTTTTTCAGTGTATGATTTTGGTCCTTTTGTCAAAGATCAGATAGTTAAATGTGCCTGGGGTTGTTTCTGCATCCTGTATTTTGTTCCATTGAGCCATGTAGTTTTTAATCACTGTAGCTTTGTAGTATAACTTGATGTCTGAAATCGTGTCTTGTTTTGTTCTGTTGCCCAGGCTGGCTTTTGCTATTCTGGATCTATTATGAATCCATATGAATTTTAGGATTAGTTTTGCTAGTTCCTGTGAGGAATGTTACTGGTATTTTCACTGAGATTGCATTAAATCTTTTTGGGAAGTTAAAACTGTTTAAATCAGTTTTAGAAGTATGACCACTTGGACAATATTGGTCCTGTCTATCTAGGAACAGGGGATATCTTTCCAGTTTCTGGTATTCAATTTGCTCTTTTTCTCCAGAGTAATGTGGGTTTTCTGTTGTCCTTTATTTCCTTGGTTAGGTTAATTCTTAAGTATTTAATTTTTCTTGATGTGATCGTGAGTAGTTTTTTCAGTCTTTCCATTATTTTTCTTCCTTTCAGCTTACTGTATTCTGGGTCAGGGAAGGTATGTATGAACAGTGCTTCAAAGTTCCACACAGATGTTACTTGCTGCTGTAGCTATAGCCAGGAACCAGCTGCCTCTGGTTAATGTGGCTGAGTGCCACTCAGTGAGGAGAGTGCATACGCCATCTTTTTGGAGTCATTGGCTTCCCATGGTATCTTACACTTAGTAAGCGTGAAATACTGAAACAAATGTTTATTTAAATACCTATTTCCCTTTTCCTTTAAAAATGTCAAAACGATTGCAGTTATATATGTCCACCATATTACTTATCTTTTAAAGTAATCCTCTCTTGTATTAGATGTATGTTTACTATTACTGTAAAACCAAAGTCAGATATGCAAATGTAGATGTTGAAATTCCTGTAGCATAGCACATTGAGTGTCAGAAATATGTTTATTAATATTTATGTACACAACATCCTCTGGAGTTTGCATCCTTCTTTCTCTTCTTGAATGTGTACAGCTTGTTTCTGCATCCAGATGTGTGTTTTTCATGTGGAAATAAATAGTTCAGAGAAAAGGGATTTTACTTTTTTCCAAGAAAAATCACTTGTACTCTATCAGTGAAAATTCTCTTTAGAGCATCTTGAAGGATTTGGTAAATTTCACAGTCAATAAGATCATAAAGGATGTTGTTTGTATGCCAATATTTTATATGCCTTAATTTAAATGTTATTTGGGGCTGAATATTAAAATCTGTTAGTGGTATATGCTACTCATTATGTTATATATAATTTTGAGAGCTTATGAAATAATTGGTTACATAATGTGTTAGCATCAGCAAGACTTGTGCTTCTGAAACCAGCTTGATTCCTGCCTGAATTCTTGAAATCATAGGTATTTAAAGCTTTAAGGATTAATGTTGTTACTTGCTTTTTTTGTATGCCACCTTTTACTAACACTTATCTGCAGCATTTTTACAGACATGAAATAAAATGAAAAAGGTTCCTGAAGTGAGTAAAAGGGAAAGGTGAACTGCACATTATCTGCCAAGAAATTCAATTTCTCTATTTCTATTTCTTTTCAGTATTATGTGCTACTTTTGGTTTACCATGCATAGAGTTCTTTTCTTTTTTTTCTTTGTATTTCACTTGAGTTACTGTAATGGTTCTCTAACAGTGTAACATTAGAAGTAAACATAAAATTAAGGCTTCAATCAGCAATTTAGCTATGAGATAGCAAATAATAATCAATACATGGTTAACAATATTTTATTATACAAAATTGACTTAGACTATTTTGGGTATCAGGTGAACTGGGATACTAAACATTTGCTTTTTACCAATTAAGATTGGTTTTCTACCAATTAAGATGAGTTTACACAGTAGACTTTCTGCAGAAGTAATTAATTAAAAACATGGAAGGTTGACGACATGGTGATGATGAAATGGAAGAGTAAGATAAGAGATTGTTAGCTAATATGAAAGTTTATGGGTTTTAAAAACTTGGGTTAAAGGTTCACACTCTCAATTTAATTCAGTTGTTAGGAGGAGTGGAAGGGGTCGACACAGAAGAAGGAAAGATTTTAATATATATGTGAGATACACTGTTGTTCCTTTTCCAGCTGTATCTGAAAGTCATTTGTTTTTCCAATATTAAACTCTTGTGGAGTGTACTGTGCTGAACACGGGGAATAGACAGGTAAATTTCATTTGTCTTAACTTAAAGAAGCTTGTTGCTTTTGGGGAATGGTGAATAATGAGAAAAAGAGGCGAGTTAGAACCAGAGTGTATTCCTCTGCTGAAACACAGACAAGGCAGCACTTATTTCTTCCAGAATAGGTAGAAATAGAAATCAGAAATATAATATTGTTTCAATAGCTGGATAGAGAATGATGGATTAGAAAATTGGAGCCCAGAAGTTTACTTTTCATTTTTACCTTTACGGTCCTGTATGTGACTGACAAAGAGTTTTGACTTTCAAAAGGGAATTGCAGAACTTGTCAAATAAATACAAGTCTACATCAGAGGCTGTGACACTTGTCATTTTCAGAATGTTTGTTTGCTTAATGTTAGAGTTTTGAAAATAATGAATAATAGCTGACTTTAGTACATGTCACTTATGGTACATCAATGTAATTAATACACAGAAAGCAAAATGATTTTTGACATGTGACAGGAGACATTGTTTTGTTCAGTTATGCTTAGCCTTTAAGAAAGCTAAGAATTTTGTATTTTGTATCTGTCAGACCTACTTAAAAACTGAGTTTCATTTACTTTTAAATCATTTTAAAGTTATTTACATGACTTAAATGGTATCATGAAAACAGTTAATAGTATGCTTTTTATTTTAATATGGATCTTTTTGATTTTAATATGTTGAAGGGAATGTAAGGAAGAGGAAATAATATCAGTAAGAGTAAAGTGTCGCTTTTAAAAGTAAACCCCAGATGTAAGCTTCGGTTGTCTTCCTTATGCTAGAACGCATTCGTTTCTTTATAATTTGTTGGGGTTAAGGGAGAAATAAGGTATTTTTTTGCGGTGTAGTTTGGAAAATAATCATGTAGTATGTGAGTGTTTAGCAGTGGGGGGGAATAAGACAGACAGAGAGACAAAGAGAAACTGAATTTGAAAACGTAAAAGATAAAGAGGATAATTTTTCTTATCTTAAAAATATACTTTTTATTTTGCGTTTATCCCTGTCACAGCAGTAAAACAGTGGTGAGGGATTTTATACGGGTTTGTCCCTAGGGAGACAAGCTGGGAGGTAAGCGCAGTGTTCCCTGGTCTTCCACTCGGCTATCTGTCACAGTGGGACAGCTGGGGCCTCAGCTCCTGGCTCTGTGGTCTTCTCTGAGTCCTACGGACCTCAAAAGCTGCCTCTCCACTTTTCTTCACTCCACTCATGTCCATAATAGGGACATATCACAAGACGCTGAGTCCTTAGCTACCCTGACAGTCTGGGCCTCAGAGCATTATTGCACTGTGAGTGTTTTCTGCCCTCTTTTATGTTCCATGAACATGTTGTAAGAATCCTGCATGGTTACACATTTTCCTGGACCATCCACAACATCTTATCTAACTGCATCATGTGTGCAGTTTCCTTTCCTTTAGATTGCCATAAAAAAATCTGACATCCTTACTGTATATGTAAACAAAGAATAATTCTACTCTTCACTTACTTTTAGACATCTTGGGCATTGCTTTGCTGGAACTAGCTACGCCTGACTTGTTGGAGGTGATTAGAAATGTTCTGAGCTGGTTGGTAGGTTGAAATTGCTGATAGAATATTTACACCATGATCAGAATATGCCGCTGGTCAGGATTTTCCTCCACCACCTAGAAGCAGTTTGACCTCTGCTGAAGGGTCTCCAATGCCAGTGTTCTCACATTTTGAGCTGAAATAAGAATCAATGTATAATGTACCCCTCCTCATTTAAAAAATGAAGTCTTTTAACAAAAGCCTTAGAAGTTTGCCTGTAGTGACTTTCCCTTTAGTTTTGTTAGCTACTCCATTGGTGACGAGCCACCATCCCCTGTAATCATCATACTGCAGAGCGCTCGTTGGCCTCTGGGAAGTCCAGTTACATTTAATTTACTACAGTCAAAACCAGACCGTGATGATAGTTGTCCCCCTAGCATGTAAACCACCATGGGGACAAGATGTTGGAATATTCAGGTTGTCTTGCTTCAATAAAAAGTACATGAACTAATCAAAAAGTACAGTGTGTGTTTGAAATTTAAAAAGTACAGTGCATGCAGTCCTGCCTCACTGCAGCCATGCTTAGCTCATCATGCTTGCCATGTTTTGAAGCAGTTCTGGAAGTCCTCTTTCGTGATTTTTGATGAACTGTGATATAGCGAAGGCAGCTGAGTGCCCTCGGACAGACGGAAAAGCAGGCTCATGCCCTACAGCAGGCGCGCCCTCACCCGCCTTTCCCGCTGGATCCAGGACTGCAGAGCTCTGGTTCTTCTTCCAAGTCAAGGTGACTGTGCCAGTGAGCTTCTGGATTGATTCAGGAAATTGAGGCGACCACGATGGCATAACTAAAGATATTCACAAAAGAAGACACCAGAATGCTTCAGAAAAATGGCAAGAACGATGTGATCAGTGAGTCGAAGGTGAGGAGGAGTGTTTGAAGAGGGTTAACGGCTTCGTATCTTTTATTGTAATAATCCTTATAAAATTGAAAGATTCACTGTATATTTCTGTTATCCCTTGTAATGTTTGTAATAAAGATTTCATTTGCTTTAGGCATTAGCATTTTAATGTTAATGAATAAAACTTCCAAACTAGCCCCGTGCTTAATCCTGTTTATCATCTTGTGGTAAAACATACTGAGGGTTGTGTTGAACAATAGGTTTTTAGTACCATCATTGGGATAGTTATCTCAGAAATTCTGCTTTGGTAGATTTCACTTTGGATGGTGTTGAATTTCTCCAAACTGTGCTCATTTAGGGAGATACTTTAGAACATTTATCTTCACTTCTTTTGCAACTATTGGGTCCAGCTCTGAAGAATAGCACTAGAAGTCTAATATAAGTAAGATGGGCTTCACAGGACTTTTGAGTAATGGGTTTGATTTACAGCTTAGGTGTAGTTGTAATACATTGTATTTAAAGTCTTTGTGATACTGAAAGTTGTGCAGAAATGAATTGCAAATAGTGGTCCATTGTTTTACTTAAAGATAGCTTATTGCTTACTGATAGCTAGTTATCTAAGCCGTTCTAAAACCTGAAGTGACTTTATAGAAATCTTTGTGAATAAAGCAAAGATCATAGAATTTTTTTTCTATAAAAACTCTATTTTAACTTAGTGGCTTTCTCTGAGCTATTGAGAGGAAAGCCAGCAGTTAGAGAAAAATCCGAGCTTTTTCTTTTAAAGCTCACAAAGGCATGATACTCGTTAGTACAGGTGTTGAGAACTGTAACCCTAGGCTTCTTTAGGAACTTGTCCCCTACTCTTGTGGAAGAAAACAGAGCTGTGTGTCTCATTATTAGGTATTAGGTACACTCGAAAATCGTAGAGGACAGGTGCCTTTATGCACAGACCTTATTCAAAGAAGAGCTTTGTTTATATACTTCCTTGTCTTCTTGTTCATTACATAAAAGTAACAGCTTGAATAAAAGCCGTGTGAAGTATCCTCTAAATAGGAACTGGTTGGTATGTGTGATAAAACTTCAGAGGGTAAATACTTTGAATCTGACTTCTCTCTTATACTCAGTTTTGCTAGACTTCGTCATTCAATTTGTGTTTTCTGCTGGTGCCTGAAATGATGTGTTTCATTCTTTTTGAAGGATTTTAAAGTCTCTTACAAAAACCTTTGCACTATTAACACCAAATGTGTTATTTGCAATGACAGGAATTTGTCATAAAAACATTTTTTATGGGTTTTCAGTGAAGGATTTTGAATCTATTCAAGCATTTGTTCAATATTTGATGATTTGGCATGGGAATTGGACAAGTGATTGTAAGAAACTCAATTAACTCCTTACTGGAGAAGAATAAAAAGGGGAAAATTAAGGAAATTGACACTTGAGTGAAGAGTGTAATATTATTTTGACAAAAATCCTGAATATTCATTTTATAATTGCTATTATTGAAGTTATGGCTAAAAATGATTAAATTGCAAATGGTCTTGAAAGACGATGAATTCAGTAATTGTATAATCCAAATGCAGGAAAGTGCTCCAAGATTAATCAACCAAATGATTCTAAATGGAGACAAGTACCAAAGAAATTGAAAGTCCAAAATAAGTGAACTGTGTTGCTAAATGAAGCCTCCATCTAACTTACTCACTTTATGATGATCTCTTGTCAGTTAAGTTTCTAATATCAGAAATTTGTTAACATCTTGATTTAACATGGCTCTTGGTGTATGTGTATATATATATAGTCTATTTACATCATTTTTTTTACAGTCTGTTTTGAGTGGGTTTTTTTGAAGTATTCTAAGCTTTGGTGAAATTATGAACATGATAGAACGAAAGAGTAGTGTTTAATAAAAGATATCTGATCTAATGGAAAAGCACAGAAAATGTTCATCAGTGAGTAAACTACTAATTGAGAAAGGAGATGTAAATGCATGGAGATTCACCTTCACTCACATTAGATGGTTTGTATGAATAAATACAATGGTTCGTAGAATAAATCATGAACTTATATTGAAAAGCAGGAATGGATCCAGGGCCTGCAGGGAGTGATGGATTTGTGTTGAGAAGTGTGAGAAGAGGCAGACGACTTTTCTAAGACATCCCCAGTTTTTCCTGTCCTTTTTAATTTCTTTTCATTGATTCTTAAAGAAGTATTACAGTCATTGGCCTGGAGAAAACTAGTTGGACTATTTCTGGTATTAATAGCTCTGTTTTCATTTTCTCCATGGCTCAGCTTATACTTTTGGAATGAAATACTCCACATAACAATCTGGAATTCAAAATGCCTGAGCGCTCTATTTGTAAGCTAGATTTGAAGCTTTTGCCAGGAAACTAAATAATCTAAGCCTTTGACCTTGTAGAACAGACAATTGTGGGAATGTCATTAACTAGTAATAATGAAAAGCTACACAAGAGAACTTACAGAGGGATCTGTGAACATTACAAAAGAAATAAGATAGTTAGCAAAGGCCACCCAAGGAGAGAAAACTCAGACAGGTTTATTGAGGCTTTTGAGTAACCTCCATAAATTTTTTCCAACACCTGATCAAGTGTGGTAAATACTAATTTGGAGATAAATGCTTGAATCTCATATATGATTCCAAATTTAAATATTTAGAGACCTCTAAAACATACTCCTTCCAACTCTGAATCAGAGACTTAACATCTAGATGAGTACAGTTAATAAAAATGGAGAAGGGGATATTTCAGATGGAATATTCTCCATGCTTTATTATTTTTATTGAAATACAAAGCATCAACTCTTTTCTGTTTCTCCCCTCTGAGAATTTACACTGAAGCATGATAATAATACACTTATTTTTTTTGTGTAAAAAAAATTGTCTGCTCTGCTGAGGAGTCAAAGCAACTTTTGTCTTGGAAGGATAGATAGATACTATATCTTCTTTCTTGGAAGATAGATAATGTATTGCTAAGCTACAGTGGATATATTTCATGATTATGTATTGTGATTTAAATATAAATAAGCTTAGAAACAACAGAAAATAATTTTCTATTACTAAGGTTGGAAACTTTATTCTCTCTAGCCCTCATTTGTTATAGAAGCTCTACAGCTTATATCCTCACATATAAATTAATTGTACATTTATATGTATTTTAGTACATTATTTTAAATACTCATTGTCTATGAAAACCTTACTAAGTTAACTAAATTCTTTGTGCCTCAGCCTGTACATCTGTAAAATGGAGATTAAGAGCTTTTATAGGACAATTTGGAGCAGTACTATTGTGAATGTAGAATTCAAAAAATATTGGAGGTTGTAGAAATCCATACAGAGAGATTTGCTTTGTTGAAAATCATGTTGCTAGAATTAAACACTTGCTGTGTTGGAATAAATCCTCACAGAGAAACAGAGAGTGACTGAGGGGGTTTCAAAATATAACCCAGTGGAGACTGTTGTAAAATTAGGACTTGGAAGATTGTGTCACCCTTAATTTCCGCCACCACTTTCAGTACCTCTGTTTAATGAACCACTGAATCCTGGCAATTGTACGTCCTAAATTCCTGTTTTTCTCTTGCCCCAGGATGCGGTACCATGTCTTTGTGCCTTGGCCACTGCTCTATCCCCGAGACTTCTACAGCAATATTCTGATTGCAAGACTCCTCACAGGGTGGATAGAGTGCTCTTTTACAAGTGCAATTCCAAATATATCGATTCTCTACTTAAACCCACTTGAGTGGCTTTTTATTCCCTTTATGAGCAAATCCAAAATCCTTAAATGGCCTGTAATGACTCTGTGAGTCATTACAAACTACTTGCAAACCACTTCTTCTTGGAATCATGTTTATTTCTACCCATTTGTTCTCTTTCCTCACTATCTGAAGTTTATCACATTCTTCCATACCTCAGGAAAATTGCGTGTGCAATTTTCTTAGCCCAGAATTTTTTTTCTCTTCCTCTGGCATTGGATAGTTGATTTAGGGCTTAGGTGAGATATCATCCTTTCAACAGAGAGCACATTTATGACATCCTAGGTATAATTTAACCACCTTTACTTTGTGTCCTAAACCTAGTTTCTGTAGACAGATCAATCTCCCAAGTATTCTCTGTTTGCTTAACAGCAGCAAACCCTGCTATCTTGTATTGTATTAGGGAGTGTGAGGAATGTGTCAGGAAGATAGTACTGTTCAGTTGCCTTTCTTCCTGTCACAAAAGAGTATTTCATTTAGTACAGTTCTACTCATGCCTTTGAACCACAAGACTAAAGAAAATACATATCTATTCATTTACCCATTTGACCTTTATCTTTCAAAAAGTAATTACTCCTATTGAATACTTAACTGTTGAGACATAGTATTATCAAGTGTAGACATAGCATCTCTCTTCAGGAAGCCTACATTTTGATGAGAAGTCAAATGATTAATAACTAGTTATATAAATGGAAATATTTGACATGTCATGGAAATCAGAAGGCCTTTGAGTCTACATAACAGAGAAGGTTGGGGAGAGTCTATGTAGAGCCTTAATACTTAAGTGATGATGTAACTTTGGAAAAGCTATTTAAGCTCTCAGATTCAGTAACCATATTTATAAAAATGGAAAGCTTAACATCTTCCATACAGCACTAGTGTAAAAATAAAGTGATATAATACATGTAATACATGTAAATCATCTATCACAGAAGTATTTACTAAATATATACTTCTGTAGAAGTATTTACTAAATGTTAGTAGTGGGTGCTATTTTCTTGTATCTTGATTCATGATATACACATTATGAAAATTTCTACATGGTATTTTACAGTATTTTGTTGATTTCATTATATGTTAATCTAAAGGACTATAATTTCTTTTTAATTTCTCTGCTTAAATGTTTTCCCTTTTATGTCATAAAATATACTTTGTTCAGATTTTTGCAAGGACATCACCAGAATATTAATGTAAGGAAGTTTGAAAGTTCACACTTTGCCAAATAAAATAAAATAAAATAAAATAAAACTGCAAAAATATCACAATCAAATTTTCAGCATTCTGGAGATTAACCAAAGTGTGCAGTACTTAGGGGAGTTAAGAAAAATCCCTGAATATCACTAAGAATATCAAGCTTTATGATACTTTAACTTTTCCTGATGTCATTTTCTGCTCTATGAAAAATAACAACCCCCATTCTTGGTGTTAAAGGCGATGGCTTCCCACAGGACCCCAGTAGAAAAACTTGTTTCACTACATCTAAAATTTGTTATCTCATGGTGCTTGAAGCTAGAAAGCTAAAGCAGCCTGTTAGCTGGGTTGATTTCTCATGAGGGCTGAACTCTGTTCCTAGGCTCCTGTTTTGTCTCCTTGATGGCTGTCCCCTTCCGCCTTGTCTTCACATCATCTTCTTTCTTTGTGTGTAATTACATTTTGCTGATTCTAAGCATCCAGTCAAGTTGGATTAAGGACCAACCTAGTTACCTCATTTTATCTTGACTACTTCCTGCCTCTGGGCCTGTGAGTCAGCAAACTTCTACTGTACAAGCCACCTACTCCTGCTCTGTGCTATTTGTAATGGGAGCCTTAGTAAACGAATATGTGAGTGACACAAAGTAAGTTCTAAGTACACAGAGGAATGAAATCAAACTTTAAAAACAGAAGACAACTTGGGCCATGCACTGCCTGTGAAAAATGATGCACTCTAATGAAGAGTCAAGAAAAAATCACAGAAATTTAGAAAGTATTGTAAGAAGAACAAAAATGAAAGTATGGAAAAACTTACTGACTACAGGAAAGCAGTACTCAGAGGGTGATGTAAAGCTATAAATGCCTGCATTAATAAAAAAGATTTCAAATCAGTAGCCCTTTGCTTTTACTTCAAGAAAAATAAGAAGAAGCTAAACTCAGTCTTTGCAGGAAGACAATAAAAAATGGTTTGTAAGGAAATAAGTAAAAAAATAGAAAAACAATAGAGAAAATCAACAAAGTAAAAAGTCAGTTATTTGAAAACTTCAAGTAAGTTGACAAAACCTTTAAAGACTGAACAAAAGAGAAGAGAAAACTCATGATAATGAACAGTAAAAGAGGACACTGCTGATTTTAGAAATGAAAAGTATTGCAAAGGAATACTGAGAACAGATAACCCAGATGAGACACATTTCTAGCAAAATTCAAATTAACATAATATATTGAAGAAGAGTTACCAAATTTGAATGGAACTTGTAAAGGAATTGTATAAGAAAGAAAAAATATCCCTCACATATTAACACCAATCTTACATAAGTTTTTTGAAATATAAACAGAAGATGTAGTAACATTTCTTAACTTACTCCATGAGGCCAGTTACCCTGATACCCAAACTAAGTAAAACTACTAGAAGACACAAAATTTTACCATCAGTGTCCCTTCAGATTTTAGATGGGAAAATCCTCCACAAAATACTAGGAAATCAAAATTGTCACATACACAAATATGCCTCATCATGACCAAGGGAGAATTTTCCTTGGAAATGTAAGCTTACTGCTGTATGCAAAAATCAATTAAAATAATGAACCACATTAACAGAATAAAGGAAAAAAACCCACTTGATCATCACAAGAGACATACCCAAATATTTAACAGAATTCAACATTTATTCATGATAGAAATAATAAACTAGGAATTGGAGAACTTCAGTTTCAGTAGGGCTGTTTATGAAAACCAAAGGTAACATATTTAATATGAAAGGCTGAAAGCATTGGCCTATGATCAGAAGCAAGAAGGTGACTGTTGTTAGGATGACCAGGTAGGTACTGTACCGCTGAGTTACACCCCAGAATCCTGTTTTCACTATTTCTGTCTAACAGAATAGAAGTTCTACCAAGGGCTGTAAGACAAGGAAAAAAAAAAGAAGAGAAATCCAGGTAGAAAAGGAAGAATTAGTACTATTGCTATTTGCTAATGATATGATCTCATATATAGATAAGAAAATGTAAAAAACACGATACATGCATTATAATAAAGATTCCAACCCATAAGGAATAATTATGTAGTTGTTTAGAAGGTTCCAGATGACAACGTACAGGTAGTCATGCCTTAAAGTAAACAATAATAGAAATAAAGTTTATAAAGACGAGAGCACACTAGGATTAGGAAACTGACACATGACTAATAGTGCCATGAGAATAAAGGGGAATTACTAGAAATACCTGCTTTAAAGTCCAAAACAAAGCATTTCTTTCATGTATTACATGCTCCAAGTCAATGTTTACATGAAGTTACTAACAAAATTTTAAAATACATTTTATGATAGAAAAAAAGTACATCAGGCTGAAACCAAGATAATTCTGCAGTATTTGTTAAACATTCCTGGGACTAAGCAAAGTAACTCAGCTGCATGTTCCAGGAAATACTGGCTCCTGGAAGAAACACTGTGAAACAGCTAGTTTACTTATCAGAATTAACAGCTTGCCCTTCAAGACTTGCTTTCATTAATCTAAATAAACTCTGCCCACCCTGAAACACTTCTCTGCCTTGTAAGACCTGCCTTAAAAGCACCCAGTGCGGGACCTAGACTCCCATAAATACCTTTCCTTTAAGGTCACACATTTTATGATTCCATTTATATGAGTTTTTTTCAAGTCACGCATCTACAGTGATAGAAATTATGTTACTCTTTGAAGAAGACTGGGAGGGAAAGGAAAAAATAAGGTTTAGGGTTTTTTCGAGGCAATGGTAAAATCTACTGTAGTGATATTTGATAGCTGAATATAATAACAATCATTGGATTGTACAGTTTAAATCAGTGAAGAGTATGACATGAATTATACCTCAATAATATGGTTATATATTAATAATCATGTAAATTGATGGGCTTAGAAGGTTGAGAAAAAGTAATATGGATTTGGAAAACATTATAATTCATTTAATAAGCAATACATAAGACTATTCCATTTCTGGAACTACTCTTGATGCTGTGGATATAGAAGTAACCAGGTGAGAAAGATTCCTTTGTGATCATGAACCTCAGTTTAGAGCAAAGGTACGTGAACCAGAAGGCAGATGATCACACGTTTTTGACATAGTCCCTTCGATATCCATGTTAAGACCTGAAAATACATGGCACTAAAAAAAAAAAAACCAAGTAACTATTTGCTATGACATTTATGAGTTAAAAATGATAATATACTTGATTAAAAATTTATAGTAACTACTTTTCTGACGAGTGATGAATGCACCATGAGTTACGATGTTATTACTTTTGAAATGGTAAATTTTATTACATGTCACTTTTATCTCCATTAAAAAATGTTAAAAATACACAGGCAGCGATACAACTTAGTCCACGTTTCTTACTGTTGTTCAACTGGGGTGAAATTAAAAAAATTTAGAATGAGAAATTAATTTCTGTATCTGAATCCCTACAGTCAAATCTGTGTTGACTGATATTTCTTTTTCAAGACATTTAGATAATACTTATTTTTATAAGCATTCACGTAGACAGTACACGAAGTTTGCGTTTGTCTTAGGTAGTAGGTACATGAGTGTGACACAATATGATTCTTAATTCCCTCCCCACATCCTTGCTCTCTCTCTCCGTGTCTAAATCTCCTCCCCATTTTTTTTGTTATTGTTATTATTTTTAGTTCATATTTGTGATGTATAATGTTTATATTCATTGTCTTTCGTGTGTGTGCATGACATCTTAAATCTTTTTGCTTCTCTTGCCTCCTCCCTCTCAGTCTTGCTCATTTATATTATGAAAATTCTATACACTCTGAGACTGACTTTAAAATAAAATTACATATTTTAATATTTTTTCAATTTTTTTCTTAAATTGTTTTTCTGTAATTTATCCATTTTATTTTTACGCTATACAGTTGATGTTTCCTATTCCTTTTCTCTTTATGTGGCAAGAAAATTAAAGCTTGGTTAAGTTTTGGACCAGTGTTTTTCTCTGGCCATTTTCTTTCTACTGTTTTTTGCACAGTTTTACCCTTCTGTGTGGACCTACATGGACTCCTTTATTATAAACTGAATTCTTAGGTAACTAAGTCCTATCAAGACAATCTTTAATACTTTGAATTATTTTGTAAAGTTTTTTTTTTCTTACTTTTCAACTATTTGAATTTTTTTGAAAATACTATGGTTGTTTTATACTGACACCATGTAATAGTAATTATGTATAGTGTGAATTTAACATTTTTAATATAATTTTGTAAATATTTTGTTGATGTTTAGTTTTAAGGTACACATTAACATAGTTATTAAATGCGTCATTAAATTGTTATTCCAGAACTTTATTCATATTTATCTGTATTTTTTTCTTCAGTTATCATAACTAAAGAGTTACGTGTTTCATTTTCTTTTTGTATTTAGCATTTTCCTTCATATATCTGGCTGCTTTCTTTTTCTGCACACACTAATTGTATGCTATTTCATATTACCCCAGACCTCAACAGGTAACGCCAAAACTTTCATTGTCTCCTACATTTTCCAGTAGCTTACCGTCTCTTGTGGCATCACTGTTTCTGCCTGAAAGTACATCATGACGTTGCAGTAAAGACTCCCAGGCTCAGGGACCAGCATGCAAGGAGGCTCCCTCCCTGGATTGCTGGCTGGAGGCCTCAGTTCCTCACTGTGTCAACAACCAAGCAAGTCGTCCTCATTCTTCTCTCTGTGGGCTTGCTCATGTGGGATGCCCCTGATATGGTAGCTACCTTCCCCTACAGTAGGCTGGGAGAAAGTGTTAGTGCTTTTTATGACCTGGTCTCCAAAGAGCTAAGCTATCACTTCTGCTTTGCTGCATTTATTAGAAATGAGTCATTAAGTTCAGCCAACATTCAAGGAGTAAGATTAGGCTTTGTCTTTTAAAAGATGAGTATTTAAAATAGTTGGTTATATTTACAAGCTGCTGTAAGCACCTAAATAGTCATATCTGTATATCATTCTTACAAATTTAACTTTATCACTTTAAAATTTACTATTGCAAAGTGAACCTCTAAATATAATTTCAAGGAATTGCAGATAGACTCTGAACTCTCCTACACATTTTATTTCATTTGACTGGTACGTATTTATCTATCTTTTTACTTGTTTTAATTTAATATTTTAAGGATGACTAAAATTTATTTTAATTTGTGGTCTATGTCTAAATTTGAGTAGGGGAAATTATATTTATTTTCATAAGTGTATATTTGTATAAGGATTTTTTTAAATTAGTTTTAAAAATTATTGTGGCCAGAACACTTAACATGCGGTCATGAGGTCTTGTCTCAACATATTTTTATGTATATAATACCTTATTGTTGTTTGTAGGTACAGTATTATACAGCAGATAGTCAAGAGGCTTTTACAGGTAAATGGATGCAACATGAGACTGTACTTATAAGTGAAATAAATCAGACTCACATGTATGAGCATTGTATTGTCTCCCTAGTGTAAGAAACTGGAAGAGAAAATAAGATCCAAAAGGTACAATAGATACTATGAAGGGAAAGAAACTGTTAAAGGGAAGGAACAACTGGGATGGGGAAAGGAGGAGAAAAGGAAAAGAAAAAAATATATATGTACACAAAATAATGAAGAAAATTGCATCACTAATTCTATTAGTTCAAGGAAAGGACCGGTTAGTGCTCATAGTGTTTGATCAATTTTGCATGCCTGTATCTGGTAATCTGAGCAGCCCCTTTGAAGATAACAATATGCAGTATAACAACCATTGTTAAATTTCTGTCATCCTGTCTTGAAATCCTATATCACTATTGTTTTGGAGGTTTTTGTTTGCTCGCTTTTTATTTTTTTTTCTGTTTTTTCCCTTTAGAATAAAAAAAATGCAAATAAAGGAGTCAAATTGATTTATCTTTTTAAGATTCTGTCTCTTGATTAGTTCCTCCCCATTTTCCCATCCCCTTTCCCACTGAGACTGCTGTTATACTCTGATTTTATGAATTTAATTATTTTAAACCTCACCTGTATTGGTGTTGTGTGTCTTTTATATCTCTCTCACAAGCTTCTTCACTTAGCACCATATTTTCCGGATTTACCCATGCCGTTACACATTGCAGAAATTCTTTCCTTTTTAAGGATGAAGAATGTGCCCCTGTGTGGATATTCCATGTTTCTTAAATCATTGCTCTGCCTGTGGATATTTAGGTTGCTTTTGCATTTTGGCTATTGTGAATAGTGTTGCAGTTAGTATAGGAGTGCTAGTATCTCTTTGAGATCCTGTTCTGAATTATTGTGGATTAGTACCTACCAGGGAAATTTCTGGATCAAATGACAATTTGATTTTTGACTTTGCAAAGAGGCATCATACTATTTCCCACATCATCTCCAACATTTTGCCATCCCACAATAGTATGTAAGGATTTCACTTTCTCTGCATTGTTACTATCTCTTTCTTTCCTTTTCTTTTTGTTTATTTTCTTTTCTTGCTTGATAAGAACCATCCCAGCATGTATGATATATCTTATTGTAGTTTCAGTTTGCATTTCCCTGATAATTATTGTTGTTGACTGTTTTTTCATGTACTTTTTGACCATTTTTATGCTTTTTGTAGAAATGGATTCTTTGAATTTTAGCTTATTATCAGTAGGCTTATTTGTTCTTCTAACTAGTGGTTTATGTTTCCTTGCCTCTTCATCCTTTTTTTTGTATTTTTGAATGTTTGAAATGTGATAAAAATATGGTGTATATTTAAATAAAAGACATATAGCCATTAATGCCACCCCAATATTCCCCTTTACTTTGAAAACACTTGTCCTATAATTCTTACCACTTTCTGAAGCAGTTCTGCAAATCCTCTTTTATGTGTGTCTTCATTTGTACTGCTGTGGCTGCTCCAGTGTCTTAAATCAATTCAAAGCATTTACGTTTAGCACGGTCATTTTGACTTGGGGAAGAGCCAGAAGTCACACAGAACCAGATCTGGTGAATAAAGCAGATGAGTCCATACTGTAATGCTTTTTCTGCCTTTCTGTTGGGACGACACTTAGCACCATCTAGGATAAGTCACTGTAAAGACACTTGGAAGGAGGATTACCAGAACTGATCCAGAAAGCGGCAAGAAAGAGGGGATAAGTGTGTTTGCAGAGGAGGAGGGGGTTTTATTTTGAGGGAGATTAATGATAATGTATCTTTTACTATAATAAAACTTTAAAAATTTAGACATTCACCATAGTGTTTCAGTCATCCTTTGTAGAATGTATTTTAAAGCTTTTATCCCTCTCTTTAATTAAACAGTTATAATATTTTTCTCCTTTTTGCCACTAGTCACCTTTTGTTATAAATACTTGTTTTAAAATTAAAGGTTTGATAGTCTGTGGACCCATCTGTGCATATAGCTATATTATAGCAAAAGTTTTACTCCTTTTTGTTATAAAACAATACGCAGTTATATTTTAGGTAGCTTTGTCTTTTATTTTTAGCTATTATTACTTAGATTATATACTTTGTTAACTCTAGGTCCTTTTACTTAACATGCTTTATTACTAATTTGGTTTCTAGTATTTGGATAATTATTATGGATTATTATTTCCTGATATAACAGATTTTTGATGTAACAGATTTATAAGATCCAAGGAGACATATTGAGATATTTTTGGCTATAAAATAATCAGTCTTTCAATGTACAAGGTAAGCATTGTTCTTATAAATTGAGATAACATCATGATTTCAATAAAATGAAAATTATTATTCCTTTTTAACTACAGATCTCTAATAGAACAAAATAACTGTGTTTTCTTTTGAAAGCATTATGCAAGTTAAGGCCGACATATAATATAATATAAAGTTAATAATAATAATAATAATAATTGAATAATATAAGCAATATATGATCAAATTTTGATTCTGTCTAATAGATTTAACATAGGTCTATGTCTGGCTGATTTTGTATATTTTGAGTAAATAGAGTTCTGTATTAAAATTAACATTAGTATGGGAAAATTTAAATAATAGAATGCCTCTAACTCAAGTTCAGTTAAGAAATGTAATTTTTCAATTAACGACTTTGATTAAACTACGAAATTACAAAAATATACTGCATTTAGCCATGTGATTTTTTTTTTATTTTAAAAGGGAGTGAAATTAAACACAACAAAACAGAACAGAATGGGACATAAGAAAGCACAAATTTCAAAGCTAGGCAACCAGAGATCTTTACTGTCTGTCATATTGTGTCTTGTTTTCTTCCAAATGGTTGTCCTTCTCTTTGCATATGGAGAGCTCATACTCAATAACATAGCCAATCTTTTCACAAGATGTGTAGTTCACTGGCTCCCACTTGCTAGGCAGGGAGGAGGGGGGTATATCGGATGGGGGACAGGACGACATGAGATGTCTAATTCTCAGCCCACATGCAGGCAGGATCACAGTCGCCCCCCAGAGACAGGAAGAGTTCCTTGTTCTCCCGGCACCCCAAGTCAACCGCACGGTGCAGGTACCGATGTGCCAGGGTCTCTCTCCTTTAGGCTGCAAAAAGTCTACCACACTCTCAGCCGCCCCCAGAGATGGGGGGAGTTCCTTGTTCTCCCGGCACCCTGAGTCAACCGCACTGTGCAGTCCTGACTCGTCAGGGTCTCTCTCCTTCAGGCTGCCGAAAGTCTGCCACACTCACAGCCGCCCCCAGCGAGGGAGGAGCTCCCTGTTCTCCTGGCATCCCGAGTCAACTGCATGATGCAGGTCCCCAGGCCCCAGGGTCTCTCCCCTGCAGGCCCCCTAAAGTCTGCCATACTCACCTGCTATTTCTTTCTGATGAATTGACCATTCCATTTCCAAAGTTCTGAAATGGCCAACAGACCACAGAAAGAATTCTCTTTAGGCTCCTGTTTGAAACCAGCAGCTACAGTGATCTGCTGGCCTTGCTTCAGGGCCACAAGCCATGTGATATTTGATTAATTTAAAAAAATTTCTTCTCAATGCCAGACTATTTTTGCTAATAGGTCAGAGACATTTAAAGGTGAAATTCTTTCCTATGTATATATGCCAGCATATTTCAATTTTAGACGTGAGTTTTCCTTTCCTTTATATAAGTCAGTGCTGTAGTCTCAAGGAAGTTCAATGATGCTGAATAAGTACAAGAAAATGAAGCAAAACATCATAAGCCATTCTGATGATTTTAGATAGACATAAAAGTAGTTTAAACCAGTGAAATATTTAAATTAAATGATTACCTTTTGTTTAAAATGATAACCCTGCTTAGAATTAAATATGACTTGCAATAGCTCAGTTTTCAATTTTAAGACCATTTTTTAGTACAGTAGCAGGAATCTTAGGAATAGGGTGAGGATAATGCTAATGGAAAAATATCAAAAATTGCAGTGGTAAGGTGATAAATAGATTATTTTGTTATAGCGTAAGAGAAAGAAGGTGAAATATGGCCGCAGGTTTCTGAGTTGAGCAACTAGATGAATACTGGTTTCATCTCCTGAGAGAGAAAGGATTGCAGTAAGTTTGGGAGAGAAATAGAGAAGCTGAATTCAGTATTGGAGAAAATCAGATACATCCTGTGACATGTCCTCCTGGAAAAACTTTGAGATACTTTTCTGCATTGGTTTTGAGCTCTACCTGAAGCAGAGACTGTGCATTTGCCTAAGACACAAAAACAGAGGATGCAGATTACTGGTAGCAGAAATTAAGGCGGGAGCATCACTCCAAATCCTGTGGATATTGAAAGGATAATAAATAAATGCTACGAAAAATTCTGTGCTCAGAAATTTGATTTGAATGTGGGTCAGTTATTTGAATCTCACACAAAAGACATGTAATCTGCATAGATCTGAATTCATTAAATAAATTGATTCAATTAATAGATTTCCAAAGTAGAATATACTCTGCTCAGATGTGTTTACTGCTGAATTTCTCTTCACTTTTAAGGAAGACATTATTTTAGTTCTCTACAAAGATCCTCAATGCAGTATTAACATTTTAAGGAACAATGCATAAAGAGAATTCTACACCATGGTTAAATGGAGTTTATCCTGATGTAAAAGACAGGTTCATTGAAAATCAATTCATGTAACCCATCACATATTTAAAAGAAAGAAGAAAGAAAATTAACATGACCACATGAATGTGTGCAAAAAGCACGTGACAAACCACCTATTCATGATGAAAATTCTCAATAAACTAGTACTGGAGAGGAAATGTCCTCAATTCAATAAAGAATTTTAATAAAAAATCTACAGATAATATTATACTTAATGAGAAACTAGAACTTTTCCCTATATGACCAGTAACAAGGCAGGTATGCCCCATTTCTCACTTATTTTCAAAACTATACTAAAAGTTTTAAGTAGTACGATAAGACAGTAAAAGAAAATGAGATATATATTATAAAAGAAGGACACAACTGTTCGTTTACAGATGTTCTACTTCTTTATGTTAAAATCCAAAAGAATCAAGAAAATAAAATGTCAGAGTCTAATAGGCTTTAGGATAAAAAGTTAACATATATAAATTAATACATAAATTAACATGCACAAAACACAAATAATTAACAAGTGAAATTTACATTAAAAATGCAATACCATGTACATTAACCCTCCCACCCAAATGAAATTCTTAGTTGAAAGTATAACACAACCTGGGGAGATTTAAGTAAGGAAAAGTAAAAAATTCTGATGAAAAGCATCAAGAATCAAAAGAGAACTAAGTAAATGGAGAGATACTCCATGTTCATGTGTAGGAAGAACTGCTACAAGCAGGAGTCAGTTCTTCTCAGCTTGATCTGTCGATTCAGTGAAGTATCAATCAGAATTCCAGCAAGGTATTTTGTGAATACACACAAACAGATCTAAAGTCTGCATACAGAAATACAAAAGATTCAGAATAGACAGTACAATACTGAACAAAATACAAACTTGGAGGATTGACACCAGCTGACCTCCAGATTTACTATAAAGTTACATTAGTCAAGGTAATGTTGTTTTGGCAAAAGAACAGGCCAGTAAATCAGTAGAGCACAATGTCCAAAAACTAGTCCACAAACATATAATTAAATAGTTTTCAATGAAGGAACAATAAATACAAAATGGAGTGGAGATAATCTTCTCAAATATTGGTAATGGAACAACTAGAAACTGTAGAGCATCGACATATAAAAAATGATCTGTTTTGTATCTCTTGAAAGACCAGTGATGTTGAACATTTTTTCATATATTTATTTGCCATTTGTATTTATTTCTTCATCTAGAATTGTATATTTATTTCAGATGCCCATTTTTGGATTGATCTTTAGATATGGGGGGTTCGATTTTTTCCAGTTCTTTATATGTTCTAGCTAATGTTCTTTGGGTGAGGGACAACTAGCTAATTTTTTTCCACTCATTGGGTTGTCTTTTCACTCTGTGTTATGCAGAAGCTTTTGAAAAAGAAGAGATCCCAGTTGTTGATTCTTTGTATTATTTCCCATGCAATCAGGATTTTGGTCATGAAATCTTTGGTATTCAAATTAAAACAATGCTGAGGTTCCATCTCCAGAAAGCATGGCTGTCATCGAGAAATTAACCAATGACAAATGCTGGTGGGGGTATGGGGAAAAAGGAACCAATGCCCACTGTTAGTGGGAGAGTAGGCCACTGCAACCACTCTAGAAATCCGTGTAGAGATTCCTCAAAAAACTAAGACTACAGGTCTCATTTGACTCAGATATATCCTTTCTGGGTATCTGTCCAGAAGAATTAAAAACATACTACAGCAATATATGTGCTTTCATGTTTATAGCAGTATGGTCTGTAATAACCCAAATGCCCATCAACCCAGGAATGAGTGAAAAAGATATGATTTTGTTTTCAGGCAATAGAGTACTAAGCTGTAAAGAAGGATAAACTTGAGACATTTCTGAGTAAATGGATAGACATTGAGACAATACTCTTAAGTGAAATAAATCAGGCTCACATGTGTAAATCTCACTTGTCTCACTAGTGCACGAAATTGAGTAAATAAGGACCAAAATTATACAGTAGATATTGTGAAATGGGAAAAAAATTATTAAAAAAAATGGAACTAGGGAAGGGCAAGGGGGAAAGGAAGGAAATGAAAAGGGGAAAATGACAATAAAAAAGATAAAGTAGAAACAAAACTTTGTAAATAGGGAGGAAAGAAATATTGAAGGGAGGACAGAGGGATTGGAAAAAAAGGAATGAAAATACACCATGTAAAGGCAAACATTTCCTATAATATAGGCAATTATGTGTATCTAAAATGAGCCAATGAATTTAAAAAATCTAGACACGGGCTTTACATGTTTCACAAAAATTGACTCAGAATGGACCATCTGTCTAAATCTAAGATGCGAAACCATGAAGTCATGCTAAGATCTAGATGAACTGGGTCTGACAGTGACTTTCTGGATACTACGTCAGAGGGATACTCCGTGAAAGACATGAAAAATAAGTTAAGAGTTCATTAGAATTATTTTTAAAAAAACCCTCTGCTCCGACAAAGACACCATCAGGAGAATGACAAGGCAGGCTACTGACTGGGAGTGAAATGTTTGCAGAACACTTCTGATAAGAGACTTGATTCAAAATATACAGAGGACTCTTAAAATTATACAGCAAGCAACCTGAATGGCTGAAAACCTTAACACACACACACACACACACACACACACACACACACACACACACACAGATACTATTGTATGTCACCAGGGAAATGATGTGCAGTATCAGTAACTTACTAATTGCTAGGAATGCAAAATGAGGCAGTCATTCTGAAAGGCAATTGGGCAGGTTTTTTTAATCAAATGAACTAAGTCTTACTATGAAAGCCAGAAATTATGACCCTTGATATTTAGTCAAGAAACATTAAAAACATATCCACACAAAAATCCGCACATGGAAGTTTATAGCTGCCTTGTCCACAGTTGCCAGCACCTCAGGAACAATCAAAATGTCCCTCGGCAGGTTAGTGGGTAAATAAACTGCAGCACATCAACAGTGCAGTGTTATTTATTTATTTATGTTTTCAAGTCCATTTTATTCAAGGATAAAAAGAAGAAAAAAATCTAGAACAAAATTTCCAATCGGGGTGGAATGTTATTTAGTAGATATTAAAATATCTAGCTAGAGAGGAACTAATGTACGTCACTCAGTAAAAGAAGCCCATCTGAAGAGTTCATGAATTATATGATTCCAACTATTTCACATTCTGGAGAAGGAAAGCTATGAAGACACCAATAAGGTCAGAATTACCAGATGTGGCAAGGATTGTGAAGGAAGGAGCTGGGGATGAATAGATGAAATACAGAGGAATTTTAGGGTAGTGGAAATAGTCCATATGTTACTGTGATAAGTGGCATGTATCACTTTACATTTATCCAGATACTAAATGAGCATCACCAAGAATGAAACCTACTGCAACCTCACTTTCTTTGATGATTAATATGTGTTAATGTAGATTAATATGTAAAACATGTACCACTGTTGAGGGGTATAGTCTGACCACATTCAAGATATATGTAACCTTATCTATAGTTTGTGCTCAATTTTACTATGAACCTAAAACCCTCTACATTGTTTACAGTCATTCAAACATTATCTTTTCAAGGATTTCTGGATGACTTTCTCTTCTAGATGATTTATCCACTCCCTTACTGAGGGGCATGTTGGTTGTTCCTAAGGTGTTGGTCACTGTGAACAAAGCAATTATTTCCGGACGACTTAACCCGTAGCAAGCACTACATGAAATGCTCTTGCAAGGTATTTCATTCAGTCTCCACTATAAGCCGAGATGTGGTATGATTAATCCCATTTCACAGATGTGAATTGTCCAGAATTGCAATTTTGTCTTTAATGGGTAGCGTAGTCTAGGACAGATGGGACTAATCTTGCAAAAGCATTTCATGTAGTACTTAGTACAGGGTAAGTGATCCAGAAATAGTAATTCTTGGTGGGTGAAAATCATCAGTAGAACATGTTAGTTAATATTCAAAAGTCTTTGGCTATGATTCAGTGGATTAGAAAGTAAAGTCTTTAAGAAATCATAGTAAAATGGAAAGTTGCTTGGACTTGAAATTTATTATCATTTTAAGTTTAATGCTAATCATTCATTATGCTTTCATAGCAATTATAAAAGACTAAGAAAGACTGACAATGTCTGTTTAATATCTAGAGTCAAGTAGACAAAACAAAGCAAAGCTTCATAGAACATCCTTAAAGTAGAATGATCAGAGTTGCGTAGCATATGACATCCATGTGGAAATGTGTGTGAGAACAATTAGAAAAGTTTAAGCCCATAATATGTAGGGATTGATGTGATAATTGAATTATAGATGTTAACGTATTTTTTGGTTGTTTATTTTTTGGTGCCAGGACCTTGCACTTGCACTTAAAAAAAAAATTTGTAATAAAATGGGGATGGCAAAAAAATAGCCCTAGAATTATATTGAGGCATACTCTTAACTATAAAGTAGTTCAAGTATAAAAATTTAATAGATATTAACTATTTATATTAATACTTATAAATGCTTTTAGCTAACAAATCAAACATGAAATATAAAGACCAATACTAGCAAAAAGTAATCTTGGGAAATAAAGTGAATTTCAGAATGTAATTTTATTTTACTATAAAAATATACTAGTTATTCTGTTTCATCCATTATGAACTTGGTATATTATGATCTTATTAATTTTAATGATCAACCTTATCTCAGAGAGGAGAGGTGTTTTAATGAGATTGTTGATTGCCCCAGTGTTATGGCAGAAGATTTATTTCATATCCTTGGTTCCTTGTTTTTTACCCTAATTGAATGTTATTTGAAATATTTATTTGTATTAAGCTTAGCTTAATACTTGATGTATTTGTGGTGATGGATATAGATTTATCATAACCATTTCATAATATGTTCTAATATGTAAGGAATATTTTATGTTTAAGGAATATTTTATGGATTCTAATACACACATTTTGTTTAAAATATTTTACCACCTCCAAACCCAGAATTCATTTTAAAATTGAGGCGCTAGATTAAATTGGATGATGCATCATATTTTTATTGGTTGCATTTTCCCTTTCTAAATAGAACATAAAATAATGATGAATGTTACAGTCGATGTTGTTTTTGATTTGAAGTGTGGTATTTCATGTGTTTCCAAGAGACGATTTAATTGATTTGGATGGTAAATATGAGAGAGGAATGTGGTAATTTGAGTCAGTGTAGGTAAATGACTTTGAAGTAGATAACATTTTTCCTTGCATCTTCTTTTACTCTCGCAAGATTATGCTGCACATTAATGATCCGTCAACCACTACTGCCTGTCTGTTTCAGTTCTGTAAAGAGTATGAAGATATTATATGGCTGGTCTCTTGGGAACACAGAAACTGCACACAAGTTAGGCAACTTTATCCAAGTTTAACACGTTAGCCTCTTGCAGGAAGGAAGAGTGTGTAAAATTTATACCTTCTCTTTTATTAATTTAAAACAGTGCTTAATAAGTCCCTGTACAGTCAAAACTAACACTGCATACATTTAGAGTCTGTTTCCCTGTTTCCTCTGAGGTAAATTGCTGCCAGAAACTGTAGGACATTATCTGATTGGTATGAGTTTGTCTGTAAATGGGATCCATTAATTTTTGCAGTGATTACTTTATAAGGCATTGCTTTATATAAGCCTTTCAGGTTACTATAAGAGATTCAAACTGAAATAAATATTTTTATATATTTTTCATGAAGTAAAAATTATGTATTTCTAATAGTACTTTTAGGAATAATTACACATTTTCATTAAAAGCAAAAACACTTATGGAAACTACAAGAGGAATAAAATGCTCTTTAAAAAATGTACAACTGGGACTATTTTGATTTTTAAGAAGAGTGAAATTAAGGACTGTTCATTTACTATCGCTAAAGAGATTAGAAATGAATGAAAGATGCAATAATCAAGTACAGTGATATTATCATTCATTATAATAAGGGTTTTATTGTTTTGAGACTGAAAATTTAAATGGGAATTGGAGCTTGGGATTTCTTAAATATTCATTAAATTTCCTCTATCATCAGATTCAGTATAATCTATTTCTTTTTGTTCCAATTATCAGTCCTTTCTACAACTGTTTTTTTTTCTAGTAAATAAATAGCCAAAAAAAAGGGTCTTCTTGCTTTCATATTAAATTTGACAAAGACTTTGAAAAGATAAGCTTTGGTTTTGTTATTTATCTGCTAGGCTTGGAGTTACAAATATAAATACACACAGACACACACAGACACACACACACACACACACACACACACACACACACGGAGGGAGACAGGAAAGAGAGAGAGAGAGAAAGAGAGACTGATTCACAAAATAACTTGCCAGAGGGGCAAAATTGATGTTAAGTGTCGATGTATTTGCAGAGTTTGTGTAAAACATGCTATTCAAAGATTGACAGTTTGCTCTGCAGACAGGACAAGTGCACCACAAGTTTCTGGATGTTTGGCTCAAGTAAATCTGTTGTTCAAAGCAAAACCTATTTTCCTTTGGTCAGGAGGGACTTTATTTATGTGCCATCAGAGTCTGGTATATGAAATTCACCTCGGGTCCTAGGTTCTTCTGTAACTTTAGTGTTAGACTCTTCATGGTGAAGCACAGCGTTGGTTCGTTTTCATATCTCCTCTCCATGGTGTTAACTTTGAAACAAACGCTCGGCTAATTCCCAGTACCATGTATAAAGTATGGAAGCCTCTGAGGTGGTGGAGACCTCATACACCAGGCAGAGGAAACCTTAAGGGTTGGTCTTCTTCACTTATCTTCTCTTAATCCGTCTTTCCCTTGTGTGTCTCTAAACAAGTAAAAAACAATAAAGCCTTAACTCACACCAACTTCCTACATTTGAGGTGGAAATGACCCAGAAGGGGCTCTGTCTTTTATTTTTCTGTTGGATTCTTGCCTTTTGACATGTTCTTACAGTCAAACTTTTGATTCTGAGATAGTTGTAGATTCACAGGCAGTTGTGGTATAATCCAGCCAGTTTCCCCCGAGGACAGCATTTTACAGAGCCAGTACACTGTAACATCCAAGATACAGACATTGATAGAACCGAGTGCAGAATGTTACAGTCATTACAAGAATCTCTCTTGTTGCCCTCTTACAGCAATACCTACCTCCCTTGAATTCTGGAAACCACTAATTTTTCTCATTTTCTGTAATTATGCCATACAAATAGAATCATACAGTATGTGACCACGTGGGACTTCCTTTGTTTACTTTCTTTTCATTTTCTTTCATTTGTCCTTTTGACTTAAAAACAACTCATGATAATTTCCTTGAGATTCATCCAAATTGTGCATAGCTACTACTGTGTAGCATTCCATGGTCTGCATGCATCATATTTTACTTAGCCATTTAGTGGTTGAAAAACTTCTAAGTTGTTCCCATATGCATCTAGTAGGTATAAAGCTGCTATGCTATGAACATTTGTGTACTGGTTTTCTGTGAATCTAGTTCTCATTATTCTAGAGTAAATGCTTAAGTCTTATGGAAATTTTATGTTGAGCTGTGTAAGAAACTACAGAACTATTTTCCCAAGTGGCTATGCCATTTTATATTCCCACCAACAGTGTATGTGCGATTCAGTTGATCACCATCCTTGCCATTCTTTCCTGTTGCTACAGTTTTTCACTTTAGCTGTTTTGATTTTTGTGTACGTGATTTTAGTTAACATCTTTTTCATGTGCTTGTCAATTACTTATAAATTAACATACCTTTTTTTTCTTTCAGTATACCGCTGATCAGCTAATCTGATTCGGTCACCATTTATTTTGTATCTTCCTCTGATTCTACAGAACCTGGATCAGAAGACTCATTGCCCCCAGTTAGGATGACTTTATACTCCAAGTGAACTGGTGTCCAGGCCCAGACTCTGTGTCTTGTTTGTCTTAGTTGTGTGGGTTCTATACTTGGCTCTGTGTAATAGGAGAGAATAGTGGAGCTTCAGAAGTGGACACTCAGGGACTTTTAAACTGTGGCCGGATAGTTTTAAGGTGGAGCTTATAGAGTAGAAAACCAGTTGAAGTGACAAGTATCTATTTGGTAGCTGTAAGTGGAAGTAGAGGGTACTGGGATGTGAGGTTATGGAGACAAGTCAGGGAGAAAGCTGCTGCTTCCAGTAAGTAGTGTGTTAAGTCGCATGCTGGTTTATCATCCAGGAGCAGGAAATTCCTGGAGCACATAGCTTCTTTTTGCCTAGTCTCCATATTAGTTAATGTAAAGACAGGAAACTGCATTTGCTCCCAGGACTATTTTCAGAGGGAAAAGGAGTTATGTAGTTTTCCTGTCTCACTGCTTTACCTGTGCAGATGGAGAAGTGGCACCTGTGCCCGCTGCACAGTTACTGCCTCTCAGTTCTAGAGCCACCGGTCATTGTCTGCCTTATGACTTGGACCATGTGAACATTTCTCCTTCACTAGTTGTCATAATGTGAAGCATTGTGAGTAGCACTTGCTGGAGGGACACTGCAGGAACAAGGGACTTGTGTTCTCTTCCCTGTGTCCTTCTCTGTGCATGAGCCTGTGGTGCTTGGTTAGCATGTGGGACATCTAGCATTCATCAGCAAAACCATTGCACAGAGTTTCTCTGGCAACCTGAGGACCATTTCCCAGCAGCACTGAGGGAGTCTCGCAGACTGCAGAGTTCACTGGTGCTCCAGAAGGGGATTTTCTTCTCACCAACTCCAGCTTGTAGAACATCAGCAGACTTCTTCTTTTCCGCAAAGTCATGGTCATGCTGGATATGAGTCCTGGCGTGGGCAGTGCTTCTTCCAGATTCTCTCCTTCTTCAGTTCTCTGCCTCAGCTCTATCTGCTCCTGAGATCTGCTATTCCTCTATTCTTTAGAGTTCTCTTTACCCCTTCATCTTTATTTTTGTTGCTGTTACTGTTAAAAATTCTTTGTACTGAACCCTTCCTGATCAAATTACTGTGTAATTTTCTCTTCTGACTTGACCCTGACTGATAGAAAATTGTGACTGGTTGGTCTCAGGACCTGTGCCTACAAAGATTGGAATTTGAGATTGGTTCTGTCATGCCCCAGGATTTAAGCCAATGCCACACTCTTCACCAGTGGGGAGATGAGTTGCCTGGATTAATCATATACAGTGGAACTGCGGGCAGCTTATCAGCCATGATTGATGGTGGTGAGAGCTAAGTGAAAAAGGTGCAGAGGAAGTCTGCGTGGATGCTGCACTTGACTTTTATGGCGGCAATAATAAGTTCAAGGACCATGTATGTCTGGGATGGATTCTGGGGAGCACAGCAGTGCTAACAGAAAGGAAACAATGGACTCAGGTCATGATTTCCCAGCTAAAGTCACAATTCGAGAATTGGACAACTTCTGTAATCACCCTAAATGACATTTATTGCAGTTTTTAGGGATGCTATTGTTAAAACTGAAAACAGAGTTGAATTGTTTGGGTTACTGAATTTTTTTTTTTTAGAGTTTTTTTTTATTTAAAAGAGAATAAAACAAAAGGGGGCAGTACAGAGCAGATCAGAAGAGGACAACATAGGCAACACAGTACTTTACATTAAGTCAACTGGACATCAACAGTATCTAACGCCATATCTCTTACTCTGCTATAGTTGAGCATAGTTTCAATTACAATAATATCAAACATAACACAATAGTATAAAGCC
>PVJX010020020.1:0-33970 GCA_004027295.1 Dolichotis patagonum
CAATAGCTGTCATAATGTTTTGTTCTCTTCAAAACAGCTGTTCATAGCATCACGTATAATAAAGTCAAACAAAACAGGATAAAACCATTCCAACTGATGAATGAAAACATTGAAAGGCTTCAAAGCTATGAGATGGGGACTCATGCTTACCATAAAATCTTATATACTCTTACCAACTCTCATACTAGGGAGACTATACAGTATTTACACATGTGAGTTTGGTTTATTTCGCTCATGAGTATGGTCTCAAGTCGTGTCCATTTATTTATAAATATCTCAATGTGATCATTCTTTATAGCTGAGTAGTACTCCATTGTATAGAAATACCACAACTTTTTGATCCATTCCTCAGTTGATGGGCACTTAGGTTGTTTCCAAGATCTGGCTATTACAAATTGTGCTGCTATAAACATGGGTGCACATATATCACTGTGGTATGATGTTTTCAGATCTTCTGGGAACATGCCTAGAAGTGGAATAGCTGGGTCAAATGGAACCTCCAGACCCAGCTTTTTGAGGAATCTCCAGACTGACCTCCACATGGTTGCACGAGTCTACACTCCCAACAGTGCAGAAGAGTTCCTTTTTCTCCACAGCCTCTCCAACACTTGTTGTTGGTAGTGTTTTCTATCTTGGATTGGCTGAAATCTTAATATTCACTGGCATATGATATTATCTGGGGATTGAAGGATTAGATATTTATTCCAGTCTCCCTAATCTGGCTCTGTTTGTGGCAGTCTTTCTAGAAATTCTAAGTACCTGTTTGCTTTCTTTGAGCCTTCAAAACATCACTAGGTGGCACTCAAGTCCAGGTTGATCAACTGTCAACTGTAGTGTGCGGCCACTGTTTCAATACTAGAAAATATTCCAAGTCAGGGTTTGCCCCAAATACATTGTTGGTTTGTTGTTAAAAATAAATCAGGGTATTAAAAATGAACTAGAAAGAATAGCCTGTCTTTACAAAGCTTTTTCTGGGGCCAGTGTAGGCCAGATGCCCTATCCATAGTGTAGTCAAGCCCTGTGTGATTCTGCTTGGGTCTGGACAGAATCACCGCAAATGAATTAGCCCCAGTCTCCTATGTCACACCAGTGGTCAGCAATGTCACCAATATGTGCCATGCCCTGAACTCACAGCCCACCAAGACAAGCACAATTCTGAGGTAGGACCAGGAACACACTGTTATGGTGAGGTACACTTGTGGCATCAGGTGGCCACAACCATCCACGCATGACGCTAGCTTGAACAAAAGCCCAATAAATTGGGTCCACATGTCTTCCTCTACATTAGGACTGTTCCAGAGGCTCTACTCATAGATAGGCTTAAGAATGGCAGAAATTAGAATATTCTAGTGTTATGTTTCACCAGCCCAGGACAACGTCTTATGCTTACTACAGGTAGGATCCATTTCCTACTTCCAGGTAATGGGGTCTTGTATGCTGCCCAAGGTTAGAATAGTGCTAGTAAAGGCAATCTTCTGCCCACCCAAGCTAATGCCTGAGTTTCGCAGTCATAAAGACCTGTGCAGTTTCTATATTGCACTGAGTAAAACTGAGAACTTATCTGTCTGAATGTAATATATAATATTTGCTACAACTGAAGAAATATTAAGTGATAGTACTGATGGAAAAAACTAAACTGATTTTGATTTTGAAAAGTTCCTGAAACATACATTATTCTTATATCAAATTTTTTCACCTTTTTTCTTTATTATTTTATTGAGTAAAACATTGATACACATTTATGGGCACAGTATAACAATTTAATAAATATATACAATGTTTAATGATCAAATTAAGGTAATACATGTTTTCATTTCAAACATTCATCATTTCTATGTGCTGGAAATTTCTGTACTCCTCTTTTGTTGTTATTTTGAAATATATCAGAGACCACTCAAGTTCTTATAGAACATACTATCAATTCTACACTGTCACAATTCTTTTGTTTAATCAATGCTTGCAAACAATGTGTGAAGTTGGCTCCCATTTATTGTAGCTGGCTCTTGATTAGTAAGTTCAATGTTTATAATGTAAAACTCTTCAGTATGTTTTATTTTTCAAATTTGCAAAGGCAAGACCTTGACCAAAGGAAACACTGCTTAGGAACCAACTGGATTTGGCTGCTTAGTTAGTCTGCTAGTACACCTTTCACTGGCGAAGCTTGTGGTAAAGCCACATGGAGCAAACAGTGTCAGCCCTTTTCACGCTGTGGGTTCAGAGTTCTGCTGAGGTACACATGCTGCAGAGTGGACTCAGAAAGACAGATGCTGATTTCTCTCTCCCATGACAATCACAGCTTGGGCCTGGCCTACTGCCTGTACCTCAGATCCCTGCCATCTCTGAGTCTGAAGCAGCTACTCTCACTCTGTTTCTCCCCCTGGAAGAACACCAGAGTTCACCAAAAATACCAGAAGGAGTCCAAAAGCAGTGGAAAGCAATCTTAAATGAATAGCAACATTGCATGAGAAGCCAGTCCATTTTGTTCTCACCCTCCGCCTTTGCAAATGTAAGTAACTGGTCTGAGTTATAGCAAGCAGGTACTAAGCATGTTCCAACCCTTGTCCAGGCCAGGCCTTCCTTATGACATGCCCTGTGCAAACTTCCAAGCCCTTTCTCCCCCAACACTGCGTAACACTGAATGTATCAAAAGCTCTCAAATGAGTGAGCTGTGTGATGTGGGTTATCTACTAATGAGCTGCTAGAAGAAGAGGAACAGAGTCAGGGATTTAGCTTAGTGGTATAAGTGCCTGCCTTGCAAGCATAAGGTCATGAGTTTGATCCCCAGTACTGGGCGGGGGATGTACACTTCTGATTCAGATGTATTTTTATTTTTGTTCACTTTATTCCTTAGTGCATTCAAAAAACATCCTGATGCCTGACACAAAGACCTGTTTTAAATAAATAACTTCTGCCTAGGTGAAAAATTACTTAACCCATTTATTGGCTGGTTTTGATTATCTTTCTGCCCAGTACATCTGCCTACTCCACCTTCTGACGCACTTGTCCCCTTCTCCCAGATCTAGCTCCTCCCGCAGCCTAGTCCTGTACCCACAGCCTGCTGCTCCTACACAGTGTCATTCCCCTGAGGCACCTGCACACAGCCCTTTTATACTGAGAGGACATGTGATTTACATCAGAGACTGGAGCACCTGAAAAAAGGGAAGAGACTCCAAAGAGGGGCAGTTTGTTCTCTGAATTGGAGTGGAAATCACTGCACACACCAGGAATGACAATAGGCACAGTGCTGTAGACCAGGGCTACCTGAGGCAGCAATGAATGCAAACTACAAGGGAAAGAAGGGAGGTGTCCCAGACAGGAGACAGAGGAGAGTGCTTCCCCAGAGAAGCAAGACTGAGAAGACCTGCATGAGGAATGTCATAGGCTTTTTTGTGGGAAGTGAGGAGAAAAGAGCACCAAGCCCTACTTATCACTGAAGCAAAACCAGTGTGGAAGGAGTGGGGAAATCCCCAGGGGATTCAAAACACCACCCTGCTTGACTTGGGTTGGGCTCTGGGAGACGAGGGATAGTAGCAGGTACACAGATGCATATTTTCCTGCAGAGGGCAACAAGAACCACAGTTCTGTATTCAGTAAAGCAATGCAGCTGTTTTGGAATTTCTTGGTTTTTCTTTAACTACTTACTCATTCACTAGGCAGTGGGCATGCACTGTTTTTGTTTTGCTTATTCTGTTTTATTTTTCTTGTTAATAATTAAAGTGAGACTGACATAGTTTAAACTTAACCATTTTAAAAATTATACCATTGTTTGGCTTTAAATATTCACAGTAGTTTGCAACCACCCCCTTTACTGATTTCAGTATGCCCAGCATCCTAACATGAATCTGACAAATCACTAACAGCTGCATCTGCATGCCTACCTCCCCCTCTTTCTCTCCAGGCCCTGACACTATAAATCAGTGCCCCCCCCTTTTACCCTCTGTCTCCCTCTCTCTCTTTCTGCAGCACATGGCCTTTGTGTGTGGTCTCCCTGCCTTGGACCTTGGACATCATATCTGAGGCAAGTGGAGCTAAATTGTGGCCAGACTGGAGGTCCTAGATGCTCAGGACTGAGCACCAGCACCACATCACGTGACACATCCACCATCTGGGACTCCACGTGTCCTTTAGATACCTTTGTAACACATACATAAAGATTTCCAGCTTCTCCTCATACTCATGCTTTTATTATAATTCACATTCTGCTTTTATTACAATTTTCTCTGCTGATCTTATGAGCTGTCTGTGTTTTTTAGATTTAAATTTACTTTTAATTGATATATAAAATTAGAGTACACATATTTATGTGATGTTTTGACATATGGACACATTGGGTTAAATTTAAATCAGGGTAAACACATCTATTTTCTCACAAATTCACTATCTTTTCATCTAGCTTTTGCAGACATACAGTACAAAATCTTTGTCTACAACTGATACAGATATGCTGTGCATGTGTCTGTATATAAAAGGGGGAACATACTTTCTATAGAGAGAAATGCACACCAGAGCAAGTTAGAGGCCTCGGTACCTGTCTGCTCTACCCTCAGAGAAGACCAAGTAGTGCTTTTTTATAGTTCTTCTCCCACCAAAACCCTTCAGGAACATTTCTAGACTTTGAATGAGTCGGAAGGAAGAATAAGAGGGAACATGAGGGCCTTTCTTGGGGGTGAAAATTCTAAGTGCAATCTCACTCATACTTCCAGGGAAAGCAGACTCCCAGCACCTCACAGTCATGGGAACAGGGAAAGAATGAGCAATGGTATGGTCTGAATACCTGGGCCAGCACTTCCAGGGACAAGGCCAGAATTTGGCAATTTTAACATGATCATGATAACTTCCTCCCTTGACCCATTTGAAAGTCTCTCATAACCAAATAATCATATCTGAATTCCCCAGCTTCTACATTTGGCTGGGATCCCAGTACTGCCAAACCATTTCTCCACTTTGGGGCTCCTAGTGCTGGCCCTGCATGCTGTCCTGCCATGAGCCTGATACTTGGCCTTTGGGCATTTCCTTATCTCCTGCTACCAGCATGTTTACCTCCCACCTACAGTATTATTGGTCACCCCCCAGGATGCTTTTTTTTTTTTTCTTTTCGAACTGCCAAAAACCAGAGTTGGTTGTTTTTGCAAGAGTAATGGGAGGATTCTACAGAAGCTAGCATGCTGGGATTACTTTCCCAAATCTCTAGACTTCCCATCACCCAGTGATGGTGTGGTCTGCCTGGAATTTTCAGGAAACTAAATTGATTCCCTTACAGTCACCAGAATCTTCCTGGGAAGCTGGCAACTGAACTCAGAGCTAAGTGAGTATTTCCTATTTTAATGGCACTCATCAAGGTCTTAGTTTTCTTTACTGTCTCCCCATGCCAAGGGGCAGGGAGGCCCTGAGGGCTTTCCTAAAAGGTAAGAACTATAATTAGCACCTGTGAGGTTTCCTAGGTAGACCCTCCCTTGGCTAGCTGGTCTGTTTCCAAAACTTTCTCTCCAAGTCAAGTTTATTATGACTACCACAAATGACAAGGTGTAGTGAGATGTCCATCCCTGCTGGGGGAGAGACCTGTGTCCTCCACTGGCAAGTGTAGATGTACTTTTAGGTAAGCAGGAAAATAGGACAGTGAGGGACTGTGTTGACATTTTGATCTCTGTTAACATCCTAGAGTTCCCAGGCATAAAGTGCTAGAGGCTGGGCAAAACCCCTGGAATGAGTAGGTGAAAATTTAAACTCTGTTCATATCTGAGGGTGTCTCCAGGGGGTTCTGTAAGCAAGAGGGTACAGCACAGAAGTGAGGCATTTCCAAGATTAATAACTTGGGGTGATGAAGGAGCAACCTCTCTCTTCCACGGTAATATTCCTTAATTTTTTATCACACCTATGGTGGCTTCTGTCCCGTATCAGGTGTCCATCTATTTCTTGTGTCTGTCCCCAACAGGGATGGCAAGGACACGGAGTAGAGCAGCCTCTCTGCCAAGGATTCTCATCTTCCTGCTTTTCCTCAAGCTCCTTCCTTTGGGAAACGGTAAGGAGACCCCTGTAGCCCCAGGGGCCCCAGGGGCCCCACTTTGCAGCAACCTGCAGGGTGGGGGTCCCAACCTAAAGATCCTGGAGGGAACAGGAGGGAGTCCCCTCTGCAGTTCTAGAGGTCACTGAGTTCTCATGCCCCCAAGCTTGCGGCCTTAAAAGTTCCTGAGTCCCTGCAACCCCAAACTTGCTGTCCTAGGGATCCCGGGGTCTCTGCCTGCCCTATCCCATCCTCCACCGCTCGCACCTAGGGGTCCTCGCACCCCAGGACGAGGATGGCTGGGCATAAGTAGTCCCTCCGGGCCCTACCCCTACCCCCAGGGAAGGCTGACTTCCAGGTGCTGGGGCCTGAGCAGCCTGTGCTGGCTATGTTGGGCGAGGACGCGGAGCTGCCCTGCCGACTGTCACCCAACATCAGTGTGCACCTCATGGAGCTGCGCTGGTTCCGCAAGCACCCTTCGCCTGCCGTGCACGTACGCCGCGCTGGGCAGGACAAGCCTGCGGAGCAGATGCCTCAGTACCACAACCGGACTAGCTTCGTGGACCTCGGTGTGACCCGCGGCGAGGCTGCAGTGCGCATCCACCGGGTTACTGCCTCAGACAACGGCAGCTACCACTGCCTTTTCACTGAGGGCAGGGCCCACGAAGGCACCACTCTGTGGCTGCAAGTGGCAGGTGAGGGAAGCCAGGGATTTCTGCTTTACATGGGCCTACCTGGCACTTCCATTGTGTCAATCCTGTGCCAGGCCGCAGGAGCTGAGCTCCTGGCCTGACACATGTGCAACGGTTGCCCGTCTCAGAATGCTTTGCACAGGAAAGAGGGGCTGAGCAATAGTAAGAGGCTGAGAAAGTCTGAGAAAATGAGAAAGAGAAGGAGACAGACAGCAGGAGACAGAGTGGAGGAGGGAGAAGATGGATAGGAGATAAGAACAGAAGAGAGAAAGGAAAGCAAGGGGAGAGAGAAAGAGAAGTAGAGAGGTGTTTTGGTTTACTTTTTTGTCTTCTGTGGTTTGTTTTATTTTGTTTGAAGGGGGAGTTTTTAGGTGACTCTTTGAGTCAGATCAACTCAAGTATATCCCTGAACTTGCTTAAATATGTGACATAGGAAATTCAGCAAATCTGAAACCTTTTCTGTCTTATTTTGTCCCATTTTTATCTAGGAAAAAGTACTGTATTAGGACAAGTAGTTTATGAAAATTTGTTAGCAACCATCAAACATCTTCAAGACTCTTTGTTGTTGTTATTGAAGCAGTTGTCACTACAAAGACTCAAACTGGTACTTCTTCCTTCAGGGGTGGGCTCCGAGCCCAGAATCCAAGTGATCCACATCCCGGACAGAGGTGTCTGGGCACAGTGCACTTCTGAGGGCTGGTATCCAGAGCCCAGGATAGAGTGGAGAAACCACAGAGGACAGACAGTGCATGCTGAGACCAACTTCTCAGTCTCAACCACCACTGGCCTCTTGGCTGTGGTGTCCAGGGTAGCTCTCCAGGACGGGGCTGTGGAGGGCTTGTCTTGCTCCATCTTCAATCCCCTCCTTCTTGAGAGGAGGGTGGCTAAAAGTTATCTGCCTGGTGAGTATCCGCTTCAGTTCTGTTTGCGAATCACTGAGTACAGGTTCCATCGCCATGTTCTTGGGGACATTCTGCGATAACTGTGGGGCTTGAGCAAGAGGAAAGGGGTGGCTGGTGGCTATCTATAGCCAGGCCAGGAGTTCTGGAGAGGCACCAGTCTTTGATGGGACAGAGATGAGGGTGCCAGGAGTCTCCCCTGGGGGGCCTTGCATTTCAGGGAAAACAAAACAGGTACACCCCATTATTGTTTTTACAGGTTTCTCTGTCTTTTAAAAATTATTTTAGAGCAGTTTTAGTTCGCCAGAACTTTGAACAGGAAGTACTTAGATTTTCCATATACCCTCAACCCCATACATGTATAACTTTTACCAGTATAAAAGTACTATATCCATGGTCCATCTGGTCTTTCCCCCTTCCTTTCACTCCTGCAAACCACCACTACTGTCCCCACAGTTTTGCCATTGCCACAATGTCACTGAGCTAGGGTCACACAGGATATAACCTCTTCAGACTAATTTTTTCACTTAGTAGTTTGTATTTAAGGTTCTTCTGTGTTTTTCATGGCACGTAAATAATTTCTTTTGAGGGCTAGTAATACTCCACTGGCTTAACAAACCACAGTTTATCCATTTACCTACTGAAGGGTCCATTCTCATCTTTATTAAAAGTTTTGTTTAAAAAAAAGACAAGTGCTCACTTGAACAGCACATATACTTTTAAAAAAGAAATTTGCAGATGATTTGCAAGAATGAATGCAGAACTCTATCCTTTACTCAGACTCATCACATTTTTAACATTTTGCTATGTGTTTTAATCATTCTTTTTGCTTATCTACAAGTAGGCAGATATCTATCTTCTGTGTACACAAAGGGTAGGGTATTTTTTATGGCCGTACATGTGGGTGATGGCAATTGAGTCTATCGTGACCTCAGTGATTCATGAACAACAGAAATGTGCTGCTTGTAGTCCTGGAGGCGGTACATGTAAGTTTAAGATATTTTGCATATTTCGCCTCTGGCAAGGGCAGTTTCCTAGTTCACAGATGACCCTTCCTGCTGTGTCCTCACATGTGCAGGGGCAAGGTAAACACTGGGGTCTCTTTTATAAGGGCCCTAATCCCATTCATGAAACTTTGTCCTTATGACCTCATCATCTCTCAAAGGCCCCACCTCCTAACACCATCACAGGGTAGAGGGAATTTAGCGTAGGAAATTGGGGGACATAAATGTTCAGTCTATCACATCATATATACAGAAATATGCATTTTTCTTAATGCTTTCAGAATAGTTTGTAACATCAAGCCCCTCAACCCAAGAACCCTGTAACATGTGTGTCCTGAGAACAAAGATGCTCTCTCCCCTGCTAATCTTGACCCCTGAAACCCCCCAGCACCCCTCTCCAGAGGGTCTCAGATCATGAAATGGAGACTAGCCCTGCCTCTTTCCCTCCTTGCCATGGGATTCATGATGGCCGGAGTCATGTGTCTCTTTGGGACACGTCAAAGGGAAGCACACAGGACACAGCTGGAGGAAGAGACAGACAGAGGAGAGGAGCAGAACCAGCAAGCCAGCATGGCAAGAGCAGCACCTCTCCATGGTGAGTAGGGAGCTGTACCCCCTCAGACCATGAACCTCGATGCCAAGCCCTGAGCCAAGGCTCCACCTGTGTCCTCAAACCTAGTAGGAGTGGAAAGGCTAGTAGGGGTCCCAGCTCTAGAACAGCCTCATTACAAACCATGATTGAAAATGCTCATCTTTGAGGGTCCCTTGGTTAGCTATGCACTGGATAATCCTGATAGGTTGTAAATCAGGTTGTGTATTTCCTTGCTGGAAATGAACAAATCTGAGTATGAGCACTGTACTAGTTCTCTTCCCATTATTATAACAAAATTCCTGAGGCAAGCTAACGTTATGAAGAAAAGAGTTTTCTTTTGTTTCTGGTTCTGGAGACTGAAAGTTCAAGATCAGGTGGTCACATTAGTTTGTCCTCTGGTGAGGCCATCATAGGGGGCAGCATCATAGCAGGAGTATGTGTAGGAGATCACATAGCAAGACAGGAATAAAGAGGAACTGAGGGAGCAAAAACAGTCTTCTAGAAGATGTCTCAGCACCTGGGCAGGTGAACTCCTCCTGGACCTGTGGTGGAAGTCAACAGCCAAATACAGCTGTTGACCACGCTGAGACCATGGCAGGCTACGCCCATGCCACCCTGGAAGTCCCACCTTTCACTATCTCTTCAACTGCCTCTGACCTTTCTCTTTGTCATTCATTGTGTATCTCTAGCTCTCTGTCTCTGTTTTAATCTTTGTCTCTATGTTTCTGTCTCTCACTGTGTTTCTGTCTCACCCTATCTCTGTATTTCTTTCTCTTTTTGTGTGTCCCTGTGTCTGTCTCTCCATTTGTGTATCTCTGTCTGTCTCTTGTAGTTATCTGTCTTTTTCTGTCTCTCTGTATTTATTTTTGTCTCAGTCTCTGTATCTATCTTTCTGCTGTATCTATCTGTCTATCTCAATCTCAATCTCTATCTCTGTCTCTCTGTGTCTATCTCTATCTCTGTATCACTCTGTTACTTTCTGTGTCTGTCTCTGAGACAGTATCTGCTCCTCTCAGTCTATCTCTATCTCACCATCTCTCTGCTTCATTTATCTGACGCTGTCTCTCAGTCTCTATCTCTCTGTTTGTCTCTCAGTCTAGGTCTCTGTTTCTGTTTCTGTTTCTGTTTCTCTGTCTCTTTTACACACAGCGCTCAAAAGACACTGAGCAAGCTCATTATACATACTGGCACACTGGGAGATGACCTGGGTATACCTGCCATCACACTTGCACCTCTCTAGGACCTTCCAGCCTCCTGCCTGTGTGTCCCCCTACTGGGCACAGGCTGGTGAAATGGGCCTCTGGCGCAGGACATGAGACAGCCCAGAGATGAAGGGGACATATTTGGGGACATGGGAGCACAAGGTCAGTATCTAAAGCCCCTCTCTTTTTACAGTGAGCCCATCTCTGGACCCAGAAACTGCAAGTCCCAAACTCATTGTGTCTGAGGATCAGAAAAGTGTACAACGGCTGCTCTTCAACCAGGACGTGCCCCATAGCTCTAAGAGATTTGAGCAGGATCCCTGCATCCTGGCCCAAGAGCAGTTCTGGGCTGGGAAGTATTATTGGGAGGTCGAGGTGGGAGACCGGAAGGCCTGGACTCTGGGTGTGTGTCTGGAGAACATGACTCGGGAGGGCAGGGTTCCCAAGGCCCCCCAGCATGGCCTCTGGGCAGTGGAGCTTTACAAGAAGAAATTCCAGGCCCTCTCCTACCCTAGGATTCACCTCTCTCCATCACAGCCCCTCCACAGGGTAGGCATTTTCCTGGACTGTGATGCAGGGGATATCTCCTTCCACAATGTGGCTGATGGCTCCTTGGTCTATGCATTCCGTGGAGTGACTTTTTCTAGTCCCTTGAAGCCATTCCTCTGCCTCTGGACCCATGACCCTACTCCCCTGACCATTTGCTCAGTGGTGAGAGATGCCGAAAGCCATCAAAACTCATGCCCAGGCCTCTGAATTTCCCCAGGGGACTCCTAGGCATCTGTTAGGTAGACAGCAGCACCCATATTCTCCTTGCTCTTACCTCTGGTGATGGTTACTGCAGCTTTATGTAAAATAATGTTAACATCTCAGGAGCTGAATTGTATCTCTCCTCTCAAATCCACACACTGAAGTCTTGACCCCCAGGGCATCAGAAAGTGGCTCCTCTTGAAGAATGAGCCTTTAAAGAGATGATTAATGTAAAAGTAGGTCATTTGGGTGGACCCTAGCCACAGAGGTGTTATATCTTCTTAGGAAGAAGAGATCAGGGCATATAACACACACAGAAGAAAGATCTCGAGAGGGCTCAGAGAAGGGTCATCTGCAAGCCAAGAAAAAAAGGCTTCTCTCCTTCTTCCCTCCCTCCTCTTCTTCTTCTTGCTGTCTCTTTCTCCCTTCCCTTCTTCCTCCTTCCCTCCTCCCTATCATTCTTCTCTTGGGTCTCTTCTTTGTTCTCCTCCTATTCATCCCAACAATCAGTAAGCCAGTCAACCTCTAACCCTTTCCTCTCCCTCCCTTGCCGTGACAGGTTAGTACAAGCCATGCAGAAGACAAACCAGAGATCCCATGATTCCCAAGCTTAGCCTTGGCACTGGTCAGAATTCAGTCAGGACAGAAACCATACCAGCTGTTCAACAGAGAGAATGTACTAGGCATGTAGTAGCATTAAATCTGTCCTCTGCCTGTCTCCGGACTTCAACTCTCTCTAGCCTTTCTCTTAAGAGGACACATCATTGGGTTCCAAGCCTACCCTACAGCAGGATGAACTCATCTTGAGATTCAGACCTTAATTATGTCTGCAAAGACCTGTTTTTCAAAGAAGTCCCACTTACAGGTGCCAGGACTGGGACATGGACATATTTCAGGAGCCCTCACTCAGTTCACTGCAGCCAGTGCAGCCAGTGTGGGGCTACATGACACTGTCACACCTCTCCCCAGGTCAGGAAGAACAAGGACCATGTAGGAACCTCTTGATGTATGCGAAAATGAGGAAGTCCTAGTGTTCCAGGCTCAGCATCCATGGTTGGTGAGTGGAGTGGCCAGGAAGTGCCATTGAAACGGGTGGCCTTGAGCTGAATTTTAGAGAAAAGCTGGGATTTTCATGGAGAAATAGAGGAAGATTAGAAAGAAAAGCCCTTGCTACAGGGTGAGCCCAGGGATTTTTTTGCTGAGCTACATCCCAAGCCCTTTTTATTTTAAGACAGGATCTTGCTAAGTTGCTAAGGTGAAAAGGAAGGCTGAACTCATCCTCCAGTCTCAGCCTCCTTTTCACCGTAGTTTACTGCATCCTTAAGGTGATACCGTTCTAAAATATTTTATCCTCTCTTGTTTATTAGTGTAATATTTACATGAAATGAATTTGCTAGTTTTAAGGGTTCAGTTTGATGACTTGGGGTCATCAAATACAGTCATGTAGTGACACCACCAAGAGCTTGCACATTTCCTCACTAAAGATTCCCTGGAATCTGTCAGAATTTGATCCCTGCCCCTGACTTCTACCCTAGGCAGGCACTGACCTGTCCTCTACAGTTTGTTTTGGTTTACTTTGGTTTCTACTCATTATTGTTCTTAATTTGGAAAAAGAAGTCCCTTTAATTTGTTGTTGGATGGAGTCTAGAACTATCATTTTATCTGTTTTCTATGTGACATATCTACATGGTAACCCTTCTTACCTTTTCTGGATACAGAAAACTAAATATTGCATGATTTATCTTGACTAATAATCCCAAAATACAAACAAAGTAAAGCAAAGAAGAGATGGGAAGAAACTGACAGGCACACTTTTTGGAGATGGAAGAGGGAATCAGGAGAAAGGTGAGAGGGGTGGGTAGGGAGATGGCAAATTATCAAGATATGATTTATATCTGTACCAATTCCCCAAAGGGAATATAAGCATTCTGTATAGCAAACATAGACAAATAATACCAAAAAAATTCTCCTCTTCCCTCTTTTATTACCAGGAAATCTCTTTATTTTAATTTCTGTGTCGGAACACTCAAGTCTGCTGATGAGCAACTTGAAGTATGCAGGCCAGGACTGCTGTGTCAGTCTCATGCTGTGCAGCTGAGCTCTGTACCATGACTCTCTCACTCCCCACTCTCAACACAGGAAACTATTTGTTGGCTCTCTTCTGCTATACTTTGACTGCTTATAAGTAGGATCATAAAGTATTTGTGTCTCTGTGTCTGGCTTATTTCACTCAGCACAGTGCTCACCAAATTCATCCAAGTGGTGGTAAACAACAAGATTTCTTTTGTTAAAGCCAAATAAAAACTCAACTGCAATATCCAATTATAACAACAACAATAATAATAATCTGATTTTAAAACCAGGTAAGGGCTTAAATAGACATTCCTCTGATGCCAACAGATGAATGAAAGCATCATTAATCATTAGGTGCTGGTGCTATCACTTGGCATCTGTTAGGTTGGCCTTTACCAAAAGACAAGAGCAAACTCAACAGTGCAGTGAGGATGGGAATTAGTTCAGCCTTTACAGAAAACAGAAGGAAGGTTCCTAAAAAAGTTAAACATGGAGCTGCCATATGATCCAGCAGTCCCAACAGGTATAATTCAGAGGAAATAATCAGCATGGTGACACACCCACACATCCATGTTCACTTTAGCACTGTTTACATTAGACAAGACACAAAAATGACCTATGTGTCTTTTGATGGGTGACTGAATAAAATAAGTACACACATCCCAAGATCTGTCCCTGTCTTCACCCACATCCTGCCTGGCAGGTCACAGACAGACACAGACCACTCTGAGAGTGCACAGGCCCTGCTGGCCCCTGCTGCTCCTCTTCAGTAACAGGATGCCTCCAGACACCTATGCTCATTGCAGGTAACCTCAGTCCTGGAAGAGTCCCTGCCTGCTCAGGGAACTCCTCAGCCAGGTCCCTGGTGGTCATGTCAAGGCTGCCAGTTCCTCACAGCAGGGGGAGACACCAGCCCCCCTGACAGACCCTGGCCAAAGATGGCACCAATGTCCTACTCTGGCATCCCTCATTGGCACACTGAACTGTGAACCAGTTCCCATGAGAGGTTCAGCCCCAAGACTGGCTAACTCTGGACACTCATGATAGTTCCTTAATGGCAAAGAGCTTGAGGTATCTTTCAGGAAAAGCCTTTACCTGGCACTTTCTGAATCAGTTCTAGAAGTCCTTTTCACTGATTGTCTTTACAAGTGTGATGAAAAATATAGTGAGTACTGCTGCCAAGCACCATCCAACAGAAAAACATGACACTGTGGCCTCATCCACCTTATTCTTCAGATCTGGCACGATGCAACTTCTAGCTCTTACGCAAAGTCAAAATGATCATGAATGGTAAGCATTCTGAATCTATTCAGGACTCCAAGGCAACCACAATAGCACAACTAAAGACACAAAAGAGGACTCCAGAGCTGCTTCAGGAAGCAGGAAGGATGATGGATAACATGTCTGAAGTGAGAGGGAGGATTCTGAAAGGGATTCATGGCAATGTGTCTTTTACTGTATGATTTTTAAATTTAAAATTCACCATATTTTTCAATCACATCTCTTATGCTCCTGGTTAAATCAGTGTTTGGATTTCGCATTGACAGGAGAACGTAAGAAATAAACACCATTTACCCAATATTTTATGAGGCATTGATTTAAAGTCCTCTGGCTTCTGGCCCCTCAGCAGACATCCATGGTATCTCTCCATGTCCCTGACTTTTGTGGCTACCAGTCACTGAGATTTGGAAGGAGTCATAATGTCCAGGGGAAAAGGACAGTGAGCTCAGTGAGGAAGGGGGAGGAAATGTATGTAAAGAATGTACTGATAAACTTAATTTTAAAAAAACTCAAACTGCAAGGCATCTGAAGGGAACACAGATTAAATATTCCAATGAGACACTGAATAAAAAGAAAAAAGAATGCAGGAGGTGTCAGTAGCTGGCTGAATTTTAGAAACTTTTCTGTTAATGGAAGATGATGTATCATAGAAAGAAGAGTATTATTCATTGTAAAATTTAAAACTAATGTTGAAATATAAGTCATTGATGTCATTTTCATTTCTTTCAATCTATATTCATTCTCTAGGTTGTTTGTTTATCCTGAGGTCACCAATTTTGGGGGATATGATTCACTTTTATCAATAAAATAACCTAAAACTTAAATTATTCTCAAAATGACTTATAACACAATTGACATGGAAACATGGAATCAGCAGTTTCAGAACACTGCCAGGACCTGCAAGAGAGGCCACACTCTGAAACTCTCAAGAGAGGCAAACATCACTATTAACAAGCTGTGGCACTCTTGTGTTTTCCTAACTCTGCATAAATTGTAAATGGAATAGCAAAGAATGTATCTTTTCTAAGTCAGAGGCCCCTAATCCAGAGAGCTGTGTAGGGCCAGGCATTCAGACTTTATGTATGTAGTGCTTAGGTTGGTACAAGAGTTGCTCCAAAAGTGCAGTGAGCCAGTCCTTTGCATGTTCCTTCTTGGATTCTGGGCTTGGGTTTTTTGGCAGTTTGTGGAAGTGCTCTATGGGGCCCTACATGTAGTGTCCTGGTCTCCTCACATTTGGTCTCCCACCCAAGACACCCAGGTGCAGGATGGTGCAATCCCAAGATCTGGAAAGGCCCATTGGGGCCCTGCCAGTCAGGAGCAGCCACAGCTGCAGCCTCTGGCTTTGGATGTTCTGCCTGCAATTACAGGAAGGTGCCTTCCAATGGAGAGCATGGGGCCTTGACTGAGTTTTTCAAGTGCTTCTCAAACTTGGTTTATAGGATGGTATTAAAATAAGAGGGAGGAGGAAAAAAAGCTGGGGATTTAGCTCAACGGCATAAGACTGCCCCCTAGCAAGTGCAAGGTCATGAGTTTGATCCCAGATACCAAAATAAAGGGGGGGAGGGGTCCAGCGGGAGAGGCAGGCTGAAATGCCTCCATTGATGTTGTCCAGGGATGCAGGTGATTCTGGTTTTCCTTGGGCCACACTGGGAGGTGGTAGGAATTAACAGGTGCAAGGGACAGTTTTGTTTTTTCACTTTTTATACCTGTTAGTATAACAGAGAAAGCAATAGAGAAATCAGCACCAGGACCTGTGAGGACTTCCACAGAATGCAGTGACTAGAGCCATCCCTCTGACAGCCCAGAATATAAGAATGCTGTTTTAAACAAAGTTGTTTTTAAGACGTGGCACTAAAAAGGTTCCAGTTTATTAAAATACAATCATTAAAATATTTTAAGCGTGAAATGTAACAAACACTGTGCTTCCCTATTACTGAATAACAACTGATCATTGCCATAATTCTACAGTAGTGATAATCATAAATAAGATACCAACAAATGCTATCACATAACAATATTTGTGATTTGTGTTGGCTGCAGAGATAATAGTCTACAATACTACTACGGTTTGTTGCCTGCATTCAGGTGGGAGGGAATACTGAATGATACCTAGTTACTGAAAATAAAAATGCAGTTTCTCCCCTTGTGAGTTTAAACATGCTTAAATCAATTTGGGTTAAATAACTGTGCTTGAGAGGTGCTCTCAGTCAAAAGAAACTGGGTTGGCTGGAAAGGAAATCCCTTGATGGCAGAGCCTGTGAGAAGGGCCCAGAGCTGGCAGGGGTGGTACCAATTCAGAAGGTCAGAACCCCAGGGCTGGCTTCAGTGCTGGGTGTCTTAACCCACAGCCTCAGTTCTCCATCATGAAAATTGGGCCAGCATCCCTGCAGCCCTAGCATGAAAAGCAGTGGAAAAGTCAGTGGAAGCATCAAAGCATCTAAAGTACCTGGTCCTTGACCCCAGGGGAAGACTCTCAGAAGTGGACCCACACAGTCTCAGGCTCAGTGAATTTCTTTTGTTGCCAGCTCTGAGCCCCATTACATCTGCACCAAGAGATTTTGGTTGGAATCAGTGCATTGTGAGACTTCTGCAAAATAGGTGAAAACATCACTTCAGAGACTACCACTGGAAAGTATTTATAAAGCGCAATATGTTCTGGCAACAATGAACATCTCACGGGAAAGGTGAATACTACCATGCTATTGTATAGAAAAGCAAACTGCCTGCTTCTCATTGCTCTTACACCACAGCAATCAACACTGGAGATTTCTGTGTGCCCAAAGGTGCAAGGATTTCTCCCCATCAGCAAGCAAGCAACTCTGCAAGGGTCACCAGTGGGTGTCCTTTAATCCAACTCAGCCCCACACTGCTTGTCTATCTATAGACAGCATTGCTCACAGGTGGGGCTCCATTCCACTGTGGCCCCCACCAGCCCAGGTCATCTCATGTGGGGATTCTGACCCCATTCCACTCGCTATAAAGCAGGGTCCTCTCCGTAGTCCTCAGAATGGATAGAGTTGCTCCCCAGCTCACAGGGCTAGGGACACTGGCTCACTTCCTGGTTTCTAATCAGGATGGCACCAGGCTGCAGATGAGGGGTGCACGGGGCAAGTATGGGGAGGCTGGGCTTCCTACCCTCCCTGGGCCCCACCCTGCCCATTTTCAGATCCCAGAGAGCCCTCTGAGTCCTGGGCTTGGGGTGATGGAGGCGTCTCGACACAGGCAGGACTGAATGAGTCGCTGGCCCCTCTGCCTCCTGGAGGCCAGGCAAGGCTGGGAGTCTCAGCCCTGGGACCCTGCCTGGGTCTTTCCATATCAACCTGTGCTGAAGTCACCCAGGGCTGCTGGCCAGGAGTAGGCTCATTAGCACAAAAACCAGAATCACTCACTCAAGATTCCTGGAATTGTTAGGAGTTGTAAGAAACTGGAACAAAAACCAAATACGTCACAGTATCACAATTATCATGGATAACAATGGTAGGCACCAAAACCAAGACCTGAACAGCAGCTGGATAAAAAGCCATACGTGACTAGCCATAAAAAGGAAAATGTCATCTGGATAAATTTGGAGGGCATTGTGTTAAGATCTATAAACCAGGCATGGAAAGGCAAGTAATCATAATCTCACTCATACATGGAAATTGGACTTTATTCAGGGCACAGGTTCTCTGAAGGGCCGAGAGCTCTATTAAATCAGGATTTCTAGTTGTATAATTTACACCACAACATAGGGAAAGGAGGCCAGTGAGAAAGAGTTTTAAATTATCTGGTGGGAGGGATTGAAAGAGACTAGTGGGAAGGACTAAGTAAAAAAAGAGAGTTGGACCCAGCAGCATCCAGCACTGAGCCCTTCTTCTGTAGGCTGGCTGTATTCCTAGTATTGGTAACCTCCCCAGGTGGCTAACACACTGACAGGATCACGTGTGCTTCCCCAGGAGATGACTTCCACTCCGGAGATGATTCCCTCAGCCGGAAAAATTCATTCCACAAGTACTCAGGCCTGTCCACCAGCATTGTTAGGCTGAAAAAATAGCAGAAGGTGTGCAACATAACTTGTGACTGTGGCACAGATTCCGACAGCCAACTTCCGCCTGTGGAAGTATCCTCTTTTGTCCCTAAAAACCAAGGCAAGCTCCACATTGGGATGTTAGGTGCACAGTGACACAGGGGCTGGGAGAGAAGAAATGAGGCATATCAGCAGTTCCTCTCTTGATTATTTATTTGGTACCCATCAAAGGGCCCCAGGCCTCAACTGCTTGGCTAGGATTTGTGGAGGTTCTTCCGTGCTGGCCGGGATGTTGGACATGTTGGACATGCAACCTCCTCGTCCTTGCGGGTAGGTGACCTGCTGCAGGCGGCATGAGAAGATCAAACCACCTGCAGTCGCTAGGCCATCAAGTACTGCAGCCTCATGCGAAATGATCAAGCCTGTCCCTTCCGGGCACCCTGCCTCTGTGAAAGCCACCGCTGGAGGAAGGCGCTCGGATTCAGTTTGTGAGACTCAGGGGTTCACATCACAATAGGGTGCTCCACAAAGCCTTTATATACAGCAGCAGATACTACACCTTCAAAAGGCCTGAAGGCGCTCTGTAACCCAAGATTGTCATTGGCTGCTCCAAGGAACGCTTTGTCCAGTCAGATAAGGTTTAGAAAGTCACCTCATTTCCCTACTGTCCTGGGCACCCTGGCAAGCGCTGCTGGCAGACAGCAGTGTTCTTGTTCCCTCTGCAGATTGGAAGCTGCAGTTTCAGCTTAGCCTGCTTCTTAAGGTGAGAGGAAGAGGGCAGGGACTTCCATTCCCTCCAGCCTCAGAGGACCCTTAGCACCTGAAGCAGGCAGTCAGTGAAGGAGACTCAAATATATTACCTCCCAGGGGTCTCAATGGAAGTGGATGACAAACCTGCTCTGTGCCCCGTCCACAGGGAGTGAGAAGTGTTAAAACCCTGGGAGGGCTGTCCCCAGAGGGACTGGCTGTGTTGAGAAAGAAAGCCTACTCCTACAGCTTGGGAGTTCACGTACCTTCAGTGCTGGGATGCGCATGGAGGGCGGTGCCTGGAGCCCCCCACGCTGGAGTTCCCAGAAGGGACATCCTGGTCATCAGCCAGGGAGGGGGCTCCTCTCCTGCCCTAGGACCTGGTTATCTTCTGTAAGAAGGCAGCCTGAGCTGGAACAGGCCCAGCCTTTTCCTACTATGCAACTTCTGTTTCCTTCTTGTACTGTGATTCCCTTCATTCTCCTCACTCCCCAAACGTGTGCCCACACAGGCATGGGTTGCATTGTTTTATGTTTGAGGCATTCTTTCCAATCAGGGACTTGTGTCTGCCCACATTTATGCTGAGCCCTGTTGTCACAACTTCCGTGGTGGTCCAGAAACCTTGCCTTGCAGCGTGCATCCAGCTCATGCACTCTTCCAGAGCCGTGGTATCCAGGTGTTAACCCCACTTCACCTCCACCTCCCCAGAGAAGGGCGCTGGTTGCCATACTGCCTGCCATCGCCTACAATGGTGCACCCACTGTGGACCTGGAGGTGGGAAAAACTGCTGTGTCACTGTGCCTGATGAAGTCTGCACAATGAGATACTCCAATGCACCCACCAGCAGAGGCTGGGAGGTAGGGGTCAAGCAGCTGCTTTCTGGCCTCCCCCATTCTAACAGGGTTGAGTCATCACTCATCAATGTGCAGTGTTCATTGCTCAAAAATCTAATGAGCACTCTAGGAGGCTAAGGCAGGCTCAAGCTCTGGGCAACTCAGTAAGACCCTGTCTCAGAAATGTGCCAGGCGTAGTGGTGCAGGCCTGCAATCCCAGCACTCAGAAGCCTGAGACAGGAATATCACTTTGAGTTGAAGGGCAGCTTGGGCTAGTGAGTTCAAGGTCAGCCTGGGCTGTATAGTGAGATCCTGTCTCAGAGAAAGAGAAAGCAAAAGCAGAAAGCAAAAGAGAAACAGAAAGAGAAAAAAAAGACAAAGACAAAGGCAAAATGAAAGAAAGAGGGAGAAAGAAAAAGAAAGGTGAGAGAAAGAAAGGAGAAAGGAAAAAAGAAAAGAAAAAAATTTTTCATATTCTTGGGGTTCTGCAGATGTAGTTCAGTGCATAAGCCCTGGGTTCAATCTCCAGTACCACAAAAAACAACAGCAAACACCTCCCACCCCAGTTGAAGCATCACTTCCTAAGGCTTTGAGCCTTTTTGGTTTCCTCTTACATACTGAAGGTGTCTCCCTCAAAATTCATAATGAAATCCTCCTACCCACAACCCTTGATATTCAACCCCCCTCAACCTACCCACAACCCTTGATATTTAACCCCGCTCACTATCAGTCAGTTCCTCACCACCACCCCACCCCAGCTGGTGTCTGACCCCCTGGCACCTTCAGCAAGTATCCTGTTTACTGGGTTCAGCCAAAGCCCCTCACTTCCTACACACAGACTCACCCTGCAGTGGGCTGCAGGTTTCCACTCCCACACTAGGTTTAAGCCAAAGCCTGATCTCCCCAGTGTGGCCACACAGCCAACTCAATGCTGCTGAAGGAAGTCTGCTCTGTTGTGCCTTAACCAATGTCACTGAGCAGTTTCTCCTTAACACTGGGTACTGCCGAGCAGCATGAGAAGCAGCCAGAGACATAACAGGAGGCAAACAGGCTGGAGAAACCCACTTTATTTGGCTCTGAGAGCCTAGCCCACAGAAGCAGGTCAGACACAGCTACCATATCCAACCCCAGGAACTCCTCAGGACAGGAACTGTCCTCCCAAAATGGCCCCACCTGCAACCCCATCAAGCCTTGAACCATATATTGCAGTGACTATAAACTCACATCTGTATCTGTGTTCCCTGGTCTGGTCACTCTGTCCATTCCGGGCTGGATTTTTGTTGTCTGGACTAATCTACACACAACACTGCAGCCAATAGCGCAATGAAGAAACCAGAAGCAAGCAGCAACCAGGGACACAACAGAGTAATACTCCAGGGTGGGCCTGGAGATGCCTTAGGAACAGCCTGACCCCCACCCCTCCCTGGGAAAGGAGGCCTTTCCACAAAAGGAGGGAAGGAGGAACTGCGAATGTGCTGGAGTCATGAATAGCAGCCAAGGGGCACAAGCTAAGGAGGGAAAGGAATAGTCCAGAAGAAAGGAATAGTCCAGAAGGGCTACGGCTCTGAGCATAAAGTGCAGTAGGACCCAAGGGAGGATCCTCAGGGCCAAGGGTACACCAGTCCTTCCTTCCCTTTCTGCAAGAGCTGGGTCACATCCAGTGTGATCTTTCCTTGATGCCAACCTCAAATCCAGCCATGAGTTGTGTGTCCTTGCCCAGGGAAGAACATCCTGTGACCACCCATCCTGCGCACTGGGAAGATGGCCCAGCATGCCAGGTGCCAGGCTGTGTGGAGCAGGTGATGCACTGGGGAGGGCTCAGGACCAGACTTCAGAAGGCAGTGCAGCCTGAATATTCACAGCTCGAGGAGGGGAAAACAATGCTTGGCTGAGACCTGGACCTTCAGGCACCAGTACTGCTTCAGCTGCTCCATCCAGGACACACATAATGGTGCCAGAAGAGGTGGGGCTGCTGCTGGCCAATGATGCAGAGTGATCCCTTCTGCCCTCAGGCTCAGGGGGACCCACCTGGGTTAGTGCTTTCACTGCAAGAAGGGAGAAAAGGGAGAGAGACAGAGATGGAGATGGAGACAGAGATGGAAACAAACAAAGACAGGAGAAAAAGATGAAGACAGAGACACAGAGAGACAGAGCAGTAGACGAGGAGGAAAGATGCACAGAAAGACAGAAAAAGTTATAATAGAAGCAGAGAAACAGTGAGACAGAGACAGCTTCTATCCTGGGCACCACAAAACCAGATCAGAGGCAATGTAACACCCATCTGAACAGGCCAGCCCTTCGACCCTGTCACAGCTGGTGCACCTGTGGCACACATGTAAGACTGGCCCCAGGCCAAACTCAAAGGCTGTTCTGGCAACTCCAGCCCCTGGAGCCCAGGGTAAGGACCTCAATGATCCCACACCCAGTCCCATGTGAAGGATGAAGACAACTGTTCCCTCCTCAGTCCCTGTCTATACTCCACATGCAGCCTGAGGCCAAGACCCACCCAAGCAGGATGCCTGCAGCTTCCTGTAATCAGTTAAGACCTTCTTCCTGACGGGCTTCCTGCCCAGGCACGATACCTGAAGCAACATGCTGAGGCCCAGGCTGCGGTGTTTCTTCTCTAGTTCCAACACAGCCTGCAGCAGAGACTGGAACCGCTCCACCGGGTCGATGGGCTCCTCCTCTGGAGCACCTTCCTCCTTCCCAGCCTCTTTCAGGAAGTGTTCCTCTTCCTCTGCGAAGAAGGCTCGCAGCTTCCTGTAGTCAGTCAGGGCCTTCTTCCTGCGGTCCATCACGTGCCCCTGTAGGCAGGCAGGGGAGAGGACACCTATGTCCCTGGGCCCATCTTCCCAACCCTGGGGTACAAGAAACCTGTTTGCACTCAAGGGAGTCCACACTGTGCCATCCCAAAATACTTGGAAGTGTGAGGCCACTCTGGCTTCCACTGTTTCTCAAAGTGGACAAAATTTCCATGAAGACACTCTCTGCTGTGGTCCTCATGTGTCCCAAGACGTGCATGCTGGAGACTGGCCCCAACCTAGCAGCAGAGAGCCAGTGGGGCCTTTTAGAGGGACCCAGAGGAAGGTGGCCCAGGATCCCTTGGTTCCCCAAGAGCAACCTGGTGTCAACAGAGCAAGTCTCTGGCTCCCTATAGCTTCCACATCCTCCACTGCAATGCCACTTGCCTCAAGGCCCTCACCACAGCTAAATACATGGGGCCACCTAACTGTGGCCTTTCAGCCCCTAGACCTGTGAGCTACAAAAACCTCTTTTCTTTAAAAAATAGCCTTGGGACTTTCGCTACAGCATTAGAAAACAGACCTGTGTGATAAAGGAACAATGGGTATTCCTATGATCCACGCTGAAAGGACTCTGCACAGACCTTGTTAAAATAGCCCTTATTTTTATACCTCTCAGCATCAATCTGTTGCTTTTTCACCACCTGCTATTCTTTGACCAACTTGGTCTGTAACAATTGCTGCTTTGGGTCTTCCTTTCTTCAGAAAGCTTTGTGCTCTCCCTCAAACCTGTGTTCTACGCCATTCATCTGACTTACACCAATTCAACACTTTGGCCCAGCCTGAAGAGTATTTGTCCCTCTCTACACAGTCATCCGTTGGTCTCCTCCAAGGATGAGTTCCAGGACCCTCACCCCAAGGACACTAACCTGTGTGGATCCTTAGGCTCTTTCCATAAAATGGAGCAGGATTTGCATAGAACCTATGCACACTGCTCTGTGTACCTTAAGTCATAACAACTAACACAATGTAAACACTGTATAGTTATTCTACTGCCTTGCTTAGGGAATAATGACAATAAAAGTCTGTCCATGCTCAGCACCATTGTAAGACATGTGGCCAGCATAACACCCAAGGCCCACCAATGTAGCTGAAGCTACAATGTAGCTGAAGACCCTGCTGTGCCTCTTCCTTACAGTCCGACACACAGCTGTCTGTCACAGCACATCCATCTTTCCAAGACTCTCATGCCACCCTCATCAGAGCACAAGACTCTTTAGTCCAGATTTTGTCCAGGAAGCAGGAGTGAGGAATGATCTGCTCAGACTCACATGATACCCCACTGATGGAGACAGAGACAGAGATGGAAACAAAGAAAGACAGGAGAGAAAAATGACCATAAAGCCCTGGACCATACAGCTAAGGCTCAGCTGTGGTCATAAGACCAGAACATGGAAAGGAAGAGGACTGCTGGCTTTTCCATATTCTATTTAGGAAATTTAAAAAAAAAAAAACAAAAACACACATCCTAGAAAACATCCTAAACTCACCAAGGCCCCTCTCCAGCCATGCCCTGGGAACCCCCATCCCTCACATTCCCGCTTGCCTTCCACACAGCAGCTGCAGATTCCGCCTGGCCATGCAGGTCCCGGGCATCGTTCAAGTCCTTTCTCATGATTTCCACAGAACCCTTGTTCTCCTGGGAGAGAAAAGCTGTATACTGGGAGACAAGCAGAAGGTACCAGGGCCCAGCCCACACAGTCCAGAGGACTTCATACCACTGATCCCACTGTCTGCTCTAGAAATAGCCCTGGAACAGGACTCTGGCTGCCACATCTCAAGCAAAAGGGAAAAGGCTACAGGCGCCACAGGGTATGGCAGATGGTTCCATGATCCCCATCTTCCCAGAAGCTGGCCACAGCCCAGGCAGCTCTTCAGGGTGGCCTGCAACCCGTATTTTTAAATGGGCTCCCTTTGGAGTGAACTTATTCCACACAGGGCCTGCTCAGCCTCCTTGGCACCCTTCCTCAGGAAGAGGACAACCAATGGCAGTCACTCCAGGATAGTAGCGGGCACAACATGGGCCTTTCCTCCAGTGTACCTTGGTAGCAGCCCCAGGTCACCAAGCCAGCCCTGCTTCTTCCTCCCTGTGCAGGGCCCAGGCAGGTTGGTCAGCACCCAGAGACCTGGCCACATAATCTCAGAAATGACACTGATCCCTAGCTACACTGAAGAGATGCAGCTCCGGGCCCCAGGGATCCAGTTATGGCCAGATTCAAGGTGTAAGTTTCTGCAGAATAAGAAAGTTTAAGAACAGGGTGCACAGGGATGGGCCTCTGGGGGTAACCTCAGAGGGCAGAGATGCTGGGCCCACCGCACTGGAAGACTGGGTCCCCAGCCTCCTACCCAAGACAGAAGCTGGCATCCTGCAAGGGTGGGGCAGCCTCCTCAGGGGAGTGGGGGGCATACATGGGAGAGCTACGAAGGGGAATCTGTGAGCCTCTAAGATGAGAGCGGGAGGGGGAGAACAAGGTCCAATGTGGAGTGGGGGATGTGGCACTGCAAAACCAGCTGCTCCCACGGGGGAGTTGGACAAGGCAACCTCTGGAGGTGGGGAGGGTACAGCACCCAGAGTGGGGAGAGCAAGGACCCCAAAGTGGGCAGAGGTCAGGACTAAGAGGACAGAGAGGCCGTGACTGCCAGAAAACCATGAGGACATGGGGATGCAGTTCGCGTTCCTCGGGACCCTAAGGAGGGAAGATCAAGACAGGGGTCTGGGCTCTGCAAGGACGCCCCCATCTCACGCACCTTGCCACGCAGCGCTCTCCTCCAGCGCGGCTCCCACTCAGGTGGAGCGGGGCCAGCGGTTGTGCGACACGCCGCACACAGCGGGTCGCGGTCAGCGCAACACAGCAGCTGCAGCGAGGCCTCGCTGGCCGGACCGTCGCGCACAGGCCCCGCGGCCGCTTCCTCCAATGCCAGCAGGCGGCGGCTGAGCGGCGGGCGGCCCGACTCTACCGCGCGTTGCCAGCAGTCGTCGGTGCACTCGGGGCATGGGAAGGGTCCGTCTTCCTCCGCCCAAAAGCGCACCACGCAAGCCCGGCAGAAGCGGTGGCCGCAGTCGGCGCGCACGGGCTCCCGGGGCGCGTGCTGGCACAGAGCGCAGACGGCCTCGGCGGGACCAGCAGGAGGCGCCAGGGTTGCGGCGGCGGTGGGGCGCGAGGGCGCGAGAGTGCGAAGGAGAGGTAAGGGTCAGCGGGTTGCGGCTGCGGACCCAAAGCAAGACCCCGGCGGTGACAGCGGCGGCGGAAGCGACGCCAGGGACGCGCGCGGGGCGGGTCTTGGAGGCCGCGCGCTCAGAGCAGGGTCCTGGCAGCGGTGCGTTCGAGTTTTGATCCCAAGTCCTAGCAGCCTCGCGTTCCAAGCTGGGTCCTAGTAGCCTTGCGGTCCACAAACAATGGGTTCTGGCTGCTACGCGCTCCCTTATTCTGTGAATAAGGGTCCTGATGACCGTGTGCTCCAAGCTGAGGCCCTTGTTACTATCCAATCCACAGGTCAGCCCATGTCCTAGCATTATTAAATCTTACTGGGGCTGACATTAATGCATACATAAGTCAATCATAGGCAAGAGGGAAACATTTTATTATTTGGAAAGTCCACGTTTTTTGTTTTTTGTAAGCTGCTAGGACCTGGGCGGTGAGGACCCGCTCCTAGGCTCCAAGTCCAGTACAGGTGGGGGCGGACCTGAGGGCTACCGCGCGAGTCGCGGATGTCCCCTGGAGAACGTGCTTTGATGACCCTTTCCTGCGTGCATACGCCCCGCATGGACGTGCTCTCCGTTCAAGGGCCGTCCTTTCGCTGGTCCTCCCTGTGTGGGCACAGATTCCCCGCACTAGTCCTGAACAACCCTCCCTGTGTGGACCTCCCCGGGGCGGTCCATTCTGGCACACATACGGCCTTGCCCACCACCCCAGTTTGGGGACTTCCCCGCGTGGACCTGTCATGCGCGGAATCTACAGGCAGTGCCTGCCTCCTGGCTTCTAGGAGCCGGCCGCGGAGTCTACTGTCTGCCAGAGGTTCTCCCCAGGGCTGAGGGTGGATTCCACCACGGGGAAGATGTCAGATGAGCATGTGTTACTTTTTTGGAAGAAGCAATCTATTTTTTAATTTTGAAAACAAGCTAACAAGCAGTTTTGAAAGATACTGTACAAATTAAATCTACCTAATCTTATTTTTTAAATGTCTCTTGTTTCATACAAGTGCAAGGTATTCTGAAACATCATTTTGTGTGGTGTGTGTATGTGTGATCAATTTTGTGTAGACTTGGAAGTGCATGAAATGGGTAGTTGATAGTGTGAATAATAAACTAATTGTACCAGTGGTTAGAAGGCTTCAAGTTGAGCCTACATGATTTGTTAAACTAAGAATGCCGTGAGGTAAAGTGAAATGATTTAGTTTAAAATGGGCAAAACTCAAACTCCTAAATCAGATTCTTATCTATGTGGATAAATTGCGTTTCCCAAAAGATACAAGCAATGTATGGCTCTCTGTTTCACTAGAAGCTTTTACAAAGTCATTAGATCTTTCTAAGGTTTGTTTTGTTCTGTTACCAGGAATCAAACTCAGGGCCTTGTGTTTGCCAGGCAGGCGTCGTGTGGCTGAGCTATATCCCCCGTCAAGGTCTGTATTTTTTTAAAACAATATGTGGGAATTCCTTGCTGATGATTTCAGGTTACAGAGGGGCAAAGAAAGGGGGCGCTGGGACCCACCACTTCCACCGCGCAGGCTGCGCTCCAGCCCATCCATGAATCTGTTCCTTCACTGCTTTTTTTAAGCTATCCATTATTCTGTCCTCGCGCAGTTTTGTCTCTGAGTGTGACATCTGTAGCATTTGTCCACACTTAAGCCTCCTTCACGGTTTCCTGATTCCTTGGACATCACCATGATTTCCATGAGACCCAGAGAAGCCAAAGGGGGGGGGGCTCGAATGCTTTCAGCAGCCCTTAAGGGTGTTAAGGGAGAGAAATACATGACATCAGCCGGGTCGGGGAAGGCACTTGGGTTGAAGAACACATCTCCAAAACCAACTGTGGGGGTAGCAGAGATGTCTTGGGGCCCACGGAGTTCCCTCAGGACATTGCTGGGGAGAGAGAGGCCTTGGGGGCTGTGCAGTACCAGCGGTGCCTACTAAATGCACAAAGACACTGTCAGCAGAAGCTAGTGTGGACCCTAGTTCACCCTGCCATGTGGATCACTGGACTGTTGTTAGCGCCTGTGACTGGCAAGTGCAAGGCTTTCATTTGCTGAAATACAGTGGACAAGGATCACTCTTTGCTCTTTGGCAAACTAAGGCAGGGACTGTGCGCGCCCCTCACGCTGTCTGCATCTGGGTGTCCACCTGGCAGCACCTAAGCATCAGTGAGGGTGGGATCCCTACGCCCAGTCCCCAGCACACCAGACGCCCCTAACGGCTACAAGCTGGGCAGAGGAAGGAGGAAGTCTGTCCTTACCTCGTGCTGCAGGGGCAGCCATCAGACAGAACCCAGCTGGGGCCTTGAAGTCCTGCTTTCCCTTAGCTATTGTCAACACTGGGGAGTGTGGCTAATTATTGCTCCTGGTTTAAAAAAAAATGTCTTGTGTGTTAAAATTTTAAAAGGATGTAGCTTCTTTTTATTTCATTTATGTTTGTATCAGGAGTCAAACTCAGGACCTGGTGTTTGCCAGGCAAGTGCTGTGTCACTGAGCTAAATCCCCAGCGCTGACATAGCTCCTTTTTTTTTTTTTTTTGTACTGGGGATTGAACTCAAGACCTTGAGTTTGCCAAGCAGGCTAAATCCCCAGCCCCTGGACATAGCTTCTTGGCTGTGGTGGAAGAATCCATCATCCAGAGAAACACACACACGAAGTTTCAGGTTATTAAATGCACTCATTCAACAGATACAGTATATTGACTGGCTTCCAGCAACAGACATTGTTCTCTAGAACTAGTGAAGAAGGGGAAAGTGTGTGTGTGTGTGTGTGTGTGTGTGTGTGTGTGTGTTACTGTGATTATCTCAACCTCTTTTTAAATTATTCCCAGAGAGAGGTCTATGCTCTTGCTGTTTCTTGGCCTCCTTTCTTTTTCTCTTTCTTTCCCTTTTCCCTCTTCTACCTTCCTCCATTCCTTTCTTTCCTTTCTCCTTCCTTCCTTCATAGAAGGAAAATCTCCAGGTTGCCCTACAGCAGTGATGGCAAACCTTTTAGAGGCTGAGTGCCAAACTGCAACCCAAAATCGGTTTGTTTATTGCAAAGTGCCAACACTGAGGTTTTACTTTAGAAGAAAAAATAACTCATACATTAACAACTTTTGTCTTAAAAGAAAACCACAATAACATGTGTGCCATAGGTTCCTACCACTGCCTTTTAGTGTTCCACCTGCCAGTACGTGTTGTTCTTGCCACTCTAGTAACACCAGAGAAAGATCTCCAGGTAATGGTATTTATTTGGCATTAGCATTCAACAGGAAAATGATGCCTTAGAAAACTCTGGCTTGTTCAAAGAGGTTAAAACAAGGGGAAGTTTTTAAGGACTCAAAACTCAAAATATTACACCAGATATTTTAAAACACTAATCCTTGGCTATAATGCTTAGTAGTAAAAGTGGTATCAGTCTGATGTAAAACAGGCAATTGTTGGGCAGATGTTCTTAGGGGAAAACTGTGTGTGTGTGTGTGTGTGTGTGTGTGTGTGAACATGGGCTGGGGATTGACCCTGAGCCTTTTTACATGCTTTACCACTGAGCTACACCTCAACGCTTAGAATCTATTGTTTTGTTTTTATTTCTAAGAGGGTGTTTCACTATGTTGTCCAGGCTAAACTGAAACAGGTTACCCCCCTGCCTCCACCAATGTACCTGGCCACCCTCAATCCCTTCGGAGCACATTTTGTGTAAGATCACAGTAGGCTCTGTAGGCTTCTGGCTCTGGAGGAGTCTTTTGTGACTCATTATCAGGCATCAGTGCATAAGAACTGTTCCTTCTTTGTTTACTTGTGCTTCTTAGGTCCACACAATTGACTCCATTTGATTCTACAACTTTCACATTTCTTTTACACTTTATAAAGTATACTTTATAAAGTACTCTATAAAGCTGATCTGGGGAAGTAGCTCAGCAGCGCAGCACCTGCCTGACAAACTTGAAGCCCTGAGTTCAATTCCTCATACCAAAAAAGAAAAAAAAGACCAAAAAGAAAAAAATAAAATACTCAGTCTAGGATATTTTGTTGTAGTAACACAAAATGGACTAAAGTAGTAAGGCTTTCTTCAGATCCCATCACCAAAGGTACAGATACTACTGCATGAGTATCTCTGATGAACAAGAGAGACTGGGCTCCATTCTGCATAGCATGAATAACTGCAAATGCATAACCCAGCAATAGGTGTGGCACATGATTGGAAAACGACCAAGAGGGGACACCAGGTGTGAGGAGAACTCTGAGTGAACCCACCAAGCAGGATTCTTGCTGAAGGCTGCCAGGGCAATCATGTAACTGGGACTTACATGGGGTAGGTCCCTGTTACAGGGGTTGGGCCTTCAAGTGTCCAAAGTGTAACTAGAGGCAGGATGAAGACTGGCACCTCTGCCTTCACCTTATATCTGTCTTATGACCTTAAAAGTTTGTGTCAGCTTCCTACTCAGCTCTGCAAGTAGGCATGCTAATCATTACAGAGTATTATAAGATTTATTGGCCCTAAATATTCCAAGTCTAGCTCATCTTCCTTCCAGACCAAGGACACCAAGCAAGAATAACTTAAAGCAATTTTCAGGACTTGCAGGAACACACAATTGCCAGCTTTTACAATATCCAGTCATACCCTCTGGAGTGATACCTACAAGTTTTTGTTGTCCTAAACCTACAGCCACCTGAGACTTCAGGAAAAGCAGAATGTTACATAATAGTCCACAAGCAGTCCCAAGTAGGAAGCAATTACCCTATGTCAGGAACTGAGGCTGCCCCTCTTCAAGCAGCAGCCCTGAGCTCATGGCAGAAACCACATTGTTACCACAAACATAATGATGGATCTCCCAGAACCTCATGGAAAAGTCCTGAGATAACCACTGACTAGATCACAGTAGACTGGATGACCTATGCTTTGAACCCAACCCTTGCCTTTGGAAATGGAGGCTGAGCTTGCTCTCTGAGGACCCCTGAAACCCAGACTTTTGCCCCCAAACCCCAGTAAGAACCACACAACCCCTAAGAGTAGGAGAGAATAAAGATTCTGATAAGATATTAAGGATGGGGGATTCTTGTTTGACTGCCTTACCAGTTTCTTGAGAAAACTGGATTTTATAAGACCATGCATAGATGGGCCTAGAAAGAGTTCAGCAGCCTGACCAAAGTTAGCTCAAGCAAAGGATTGGTTATGGTATATATACCCTGAAGGACTGTTATGAAAAACAAATTGAATTGAATATTTAGTAAGTGGCTACTCAGCTCTGAGTGAACATCCCTGAAATGCTTGTTAAGTCAAGCACGTATTTTAGAAGGAAAGAGATATTCTCATGATTCTTTGGTCTGAAGGATGAGTGCCTAGATGAGGTTTGTCAGAGTGGTGCTACAAAAAAGCCAGAGCTATGTTTAAAGTGCACAGAAAACCCATCCTTTTCAGGAAAATAACCCCATTTAAAGGAAATAAGAACCCTAAAGACAGTAAACTTGAAAGAGTATTCTGAGAGACTTTGAATGAATCTGGATCTGCGGATTCTGGTCTTTGCATGAGTTAAACTGAAGAACTTGGCGCACCTGACTTGAGAAGAGCAGACAGATCTGTTGGAAAGCTGTGAAAGTGTCACAGGCTCAGTCAGGAGGGCTGTTCCAGACCTAACATGTGCTGTGCATCAGGCTGGCCATAGTGAAGAGGATGAGTATAACCATTTTCCAAAATATATGGAAATAATCTCATGGAGTTTCATTCATTACCCCAGGGTAAGCCTAAACATCTCTAACCTACACCTGGAAACCAGTGGACATGGATGTTTAATACAGTTCTGTTTGATTATTCTCTCTTTATTTAAAAATATGTACCATATGCATTCACTCTAGAAAACATGGAGGAATGAGGATAATGTGGAGAAGAAAGTTAAAGCATCTACTAATCCATCAAGAACTGAGCTCAGTAATTTCATTTCCTTTATCAGAATTGGATTTGGAGTGGCCCTGAAGCAAGGCCAGCAGATTGCTATAGCTGCTGGTTTCAAACAGGAGCCTAAAGAGAATTCTTTCTGTGGTCTGTTGACCATTTCAGAGCTTTGGAAATGGAATGTTCAATTTATCAGAAAGAAATAGCAGGTGAGTATGGCAGACTTTAGGGGGCCTGCAGGGGAGAGACCCTGGTGCCTCGGGACCTGCACTGTGCGGTTGACTCGGGGTGCCGGGAGAACAAGGAACACCCCCCCCCGCTCTCTGGGGGCAGCTGAGAGTGTGGTAGACTTTCATCCACCTGAAGGAGAGAGATCCTGGTGCATCGGGACCTGTACCATGTGGTTGACTTGGGGTGCAGGGAGAACAAGGAACTCTTCCCATCTCTGGAGGGTGACTATGATCCTGCCTGCGTGTGGGCTGAGACTCAGACATCTCATGTCGTCCTGTCCCCCATCCCGTGTCCCCTCTCCCCCTCCCCCCTGCCTAGCAAGTGGGAACCAGTGAACTACACAGCTTGTGAAAAGATTGGCTGTGTTATTTAGTATGAACTCTCCATATGCAAAGATAAGGACAACCATTTGGAAGAAAACAAGAGACAATATAACAGATAGTGAAGATCTCTGGTTGTCTAGCTTTAAATTTATGCTTTCTTATGTCCCATTCTGTTCTGTTTTGTTGTGTTTAATTTTACTCCCTTTTAAAATAAAAAAAAAAAGTTTAAAAAAAAGAATTGGATTTGGACTAGAAGACTGTTTACTCATTCATTCATTCAAGAAATATTCAAGTGCCCATCATATGCAAAAAAAGTGACTTGGTCCAATTGCAGTAGTGCATACATTTAATCGCAACACTTTGGGAGGATGAGGCAGGAGGATCAGAAGTTCAAGCTTATCCCAGGCAATTTACTAAGGCCTCAAATTAATAAATTAAAAAGGGCTGGGGATATAGATTAGTGCAAAGGTCCTGGATTCAGTATTCAATACTGCAAAATAAAAGAGGGAGAGAGAGAGAGAAATGAGGGAATGTGACTTTGAGGGATGGATGTAGGGTTGGAAAAATAGCTGAATATCCCAAAAGACATGAGTGAGCAGCAGAGAAAGAGAAGCTAGATGGAGGGGCAGTGTCCACAGCAGCTCAGGAAACCCAGTCTCAAGCTGCTGCCCAAAGGAACTCAGAATTCAGCTAAACTCCACAGCATTGACTGACGCACACTTTTTCTTAGCCAAGCATGACTGGGCATCTGCCAGGTGCTGATCCGGCCCGCAGAGCAGTCCGTGGGTCTCACCTGGAGGGGGAACAGGGATGGTGGGCAGGGCAAGAGGAAAGAGATGGAGACAAGTTGAGCAGTTCCAATCAAGTCTCGTTTATTGAGGAAGTGAACATGGTTTATATAGGCTGAGGGCAGGAAATTGTCATCATCAGGCAGAGATGTTGTGGAGAGACCGGATAGGTCGCAGTCATGTCCCGCCAGGCAGAGAGGATCATGGGCAATGTAGGCAGACGCACTAAATGCCCACAGGAGGGTGGGATGGGGCGGCAGCAGTGAGGCTATCATGCCGCTCCCTACATCTCCTCCCTTATCATTTTATAAAATCAGGAGTATGGCAGGCCTTGTGAAGACGGCGCCTGTCTTGGGACATGGACTCCATACATGAACCTGACCGAGCCTTACCCGTCATGGGCCTGCAGGACAGCAGTTGGTCCTGTGCCTGTCCTAGGTGGTTGGTGGTGTAACACAAATGTCCAAGTTGCCCATCTCTGGCTGCCCGTCTAGTACCTCAAGGCATCTGGGCCACATCATCAATATGGGCCATTTGTGGGAATCGTTTCCCAATAAGTTTGTTGATCTGCCATCTCCAGTTGATGATAATGTACCTGAATGGGCTTTGCCATGAATGCGTCAATTCTATCCTTAAGAAGCCTCATGATCCTCTGGAAGATGCAAGGGCCAACAGTTAGAAATAACA
>PVJX010020021.1:0-33989 GCA_004027295.1 Dolichotis patagonum
GGTATGCGTTTCTGCTTCCTCCATGTTTTCACAACACTTGACAGCTCACATTTTTTTAATCACAGCAAAGTGCCCCATTGTCTAAAGGCACTACAGTTAGTCATCTCCTTCCCCTACGGAGAAGGGCTTGTCGGTTGCTTCCGTGTTTTGGAGATTCTGAACTTAGTTGCCCTAGACATCCGTGTGCGGGTTTTTGTGCAGGTAAAACTGTTCAGCTTTTTGGGCAAATACCAGAGAGTGCCCCTGCTGGATAGTGTGAGGAAGTTCGTTTAGCTTTGTAAAATTCTGCAAAATTGCCACCTCTAGGCTTCTGCCCCTTCCAGTCTCGGCCCAAGATGCTGAGCTGGATGACTCTGGCCCAAGCTTCAGAGGCAGCCATGGAATATACGTCCAGCCAGTGAGAGGACAAGTTCCCTCCAGCCCTATTAACTGGCTCGGCAAGAGTCACATGATCCAAGTTGAGCCAATGAGAGTTTGCCTTGGGACTTTGGCAGAATAGTCCACACAGCAGAGCCTGTTTGTTCCCACTGGGATTACTAAGCTAAGTGACAGGAAACCTGCAGCTGTCCTGCCAGTGAAGTCAACAGGGAGAAAGCAGATGGATGGACGGAAAGAGATGAGTCCCGATGGCATCACTGACATTCTTTCTGTCATGTGCCAGAGTCTGCAGCTGGGCTATCCGGTTACATGAACTGGTGTGCTGTCATTTTTACTTCAGAATGAGCGTTTCTGTCCCTTGCAGTCAAAACTGGCAAACATTTGTGTCAATATTTTAAAATAAAGCAGCTCATTTTAAAGATTTTGGATATAGTAAACTTCATCCTGTTAAAGTGTACAGCTGTGTTAGTTTGACAAACGTGTGACAGTAGAGGTAGAGGACATCGTCTCCTGCTACCTCTCTGTGGTCAAGCTTCTCCCACCAAGCCCCTGGGAAACATGGGTCCTGCCCTGTCCCCATGAACTTGCCTTTCCAGAGTGTTCCATAAGCAGAGTCATACAGCATGCAGGCCCCAAATGCGGCTGTGTTCACTTAGCATGATGCACCTGGAGGTCACCTGTGTCCTCTCTGACCTTTGTGGCTAAGTAATACTCCATGGAATGGATGTACCACAGCGTGTCATCTGTTCCCAGCTGAGAGACATCAGAACTCTTCCCAGGGTTGGAGGAAAGGGGTCAAAGGGGCTACCCACGTTTACTTCCAGCAGGGAAGGTTGAGAGCAGAGTTTTCAGCCTTTTCTGATGTGGATGAGGAAGGGACAACGTGTCCACTATCCTGTCTCACTCCAGACCAAGCTTCTGCCCCTCTCTGAGCTCTGTAGTGGCCCCTGACTGGCCGGTCCTACAGTGTAGGAGTTCTGATGGACACAGTGGGTGGACAGGGTGGGAACCAGTGATAGGAGCCCAGGGCAGGGGGCTGTGTGCTTTACAAGGTGTGTGCCTCCCCCTCGTCCTCCTGGAGGCCCATTTCCCTTACACTCGCAACCCGAAGGCCCCTTTCTCGTTTTGCGGGCTCTCCCAGCAGAGGCTGCATAAGGACAAGAGCTACAGAGAGCACAGGGTCCACGGAGTATGCCACACACGTCACCAGAGTCACAGTGCCCACATCCTTACCGGCATCTGATTCTATTTATTTTTAAATTGATTAAGTTTATTGGTATAATTTAGATAAACATAATAACCACACTCATCATAGGGAATTTGTACCTGTGCACGACATATCTTGATTCTTCTTTTTTTTACCACTCCCCTTCGCTTCCTTTAACCCCTCTTCCTCTCCTTATCTATAAAAGCTTTGTTTCCTTCTTTTCTCATTTTTATTCTTTTCCATTCCTTCCTTTCTCCTTCCTCCCTCCTTTGTTCCCTTTCCCATTTTCTTCCTACTTCACAATATCTATTATACATTTTGGTCCTTATTTACACATTCAGTTTCTGACATCCCAGAAACAATGCAATATTTATGTCACATGTGTGTCAGGTTTATTTCAGTTAAGAGTATGGTCTCAAGGTGCATCCGTTTACCTAGAAATGTTTCAAGTTTGTCTTTTATGGTTGAATAGTACTCCAATGTATTTTTACATCTTCTTTATCTATTCACCAGGCACTTGGCCTGTTTCCAAGATTTAACTATTACAAACTATGCTACCATAAACATGGATGTGCATATATCACTGTGGTATGATGCTTTTAATTCTTTCAGGATGATACCAAGAAGGGAAATAGCTGGGTTACATGGAATCTCTAGCTTTAGTTTTTGAAGAATCTCTACACTGGTTTCCACACTGGTTACACCAGTCTGCATTTCCAACAACCGTGGTGAAGGGTTACTTTTTCCCCACAGCGTTACCAGCATTTTTATTGGTTGATTCCTTGAGAAAACCTATTCTTTCAAGAGTGAGAATCTCAGCATTTTAATTTGGATCTCTTGATGACCAATGATGAACAATTTTTCATATATTTATTTGCCATTTGTACTTCTTCATTTGAGAAGTGTGTATTCATTTTAGAGGCCTATTTTTGGATTGAGTCTTTAAATTTGGGGAGATAAGGGCTAGGGATTTAGCTCAGCAGCATAAGCACCTGCCTGGCAAGCGTGAGGTCATGAGTTTGATCCCCGGTACCAAGAATAAATAAATAAATAAATAAATAAACAAACAAGCAAACAAACTTGGGGAGTATGGTTTTTTTTTAGTTGTTTATATACTCCTGATATTAGTCCTTTGTCTGAGGAACAGCTGACAAGGTTCTGGAAACATCAGCCAGAGCAATTAGACAGGAGAAAGAAATAAAAGGAATAAAGAAAGAAAAAAGTTAAATTATCATTATTTGCAGATAACATGATACTCTTCATAAAAGACCCCAAAAACTCCACCAAAAGACTTTGATTTAATAACAAAATTCAGTTGAATAGCTGAATACAAAATCAATACTCAAAGATCAATAGCATTCCTGTATACAAATAACAAACTCATTGAGAGAAAAATTAGGAAAACCACACCTTCCATAATAGCATAAAAAAATGAAATACTTAGGAATCAATCTAACAAAGGAAGTAAAAGATCTTTATGTTGGAAACTACAGTACTCTGAATAAAGAGATGGAAGAGAGTATCAGAAAATGGAAAGATATGTCTTGCTCTTAGGTAGGAAGAACCGACATAGTGAAAATGGCCCTACTCTCAAAATTGTTACATAGATTTAATACAATCCTGTCAAAATACCAATAGCATATCTCACAGAATTAGAGAAAATAATCCTAAAATACTTTTGGAACCTGAAGAGACCTAGAATAGCAAAAGCAATTCTGGGCAACAAAGGCAAGACAAGAGCATCACAATCTCTGCCTTGAAATTATACTACAAAGCTACTATGATAAAAACAGCACAGTACTAGCAAAAAGCAAGAAAGCAAACAGACAACAACACAAAACACAATGGATGGAGGATCAGTGGAACAGATTAGAAGACATGGAAAAAACTTCAAACACTCAACCAAACACCTTCACAGGAAGAAAGACAGCCTCTGTAATAAATGGTGCCAGAAAAACTGGCTTTCCACATGCCAAAGACTAAAACTAGATCCATGTCTCTTACCATGCTCTGAACTAAAATCAAAATGGACCAAAGATCTAAATATTAAAATGGAAATGCTGGGGAAAAGAATAGGTAGAAGTCTTGAAGACATTAGGGGAACACGAAGACTGCATGAATAAATCCTGATCACAGGGGAAATATTACAACTGGAAATAAACAACTTGGATCTCTTCTTATTAAAAAGCTTTTGCACAGCAAAAGAAATCACCAGCAGAGCGAAGAGACACCCCACAGAGTAAGAAACAATTTTGCCAGCTGTTGCTCGGACAAACGACTAATATCTGACTCTTTAAAAGCAGCCTTGGTTAGCATGTGGGGTTGGGACCTTTCTGCTGAGTCACTAACCAGGCTCAAGCCTGACCACAGGACATTTCTGAGATTCCAAGGCTGGCTCCGCAGTGGCAGGCGGTGGCCCTGTGGCAGCTCGGCCTTCACCCAGCCTGGATGGCAGCCTTGTGGGGTGGAGAAGGCCCTGGGGACCAGAGGCCTGGGAACAGGGAAGGCAGGCAGGGTGGGCCCCTGCTTGGGTGACACCCTCTTGTTGCTTCCTGAGCCTGGCTGGGGGGGTGTGTGTCACGTGATACCCCAGGGCCTGGGCCTGCAGCACAGGGGTGGAGAGACACCCTGGCACTCTCGGCAGGACTTCAGGGCTGGGGTGGGTGGGTGCAGGTAGGGCTCGAGCCAGAAACTCTCTTACACACCTCTGAATTTTCTCCAAGTAGAACAACTTCCTAAAAGAAAAAAAATCCATTTACTGTACAATAATTCATTTACGTGTTTTCAAAAAGCATGAGACGATGTGTGATTCAAAAAAACTTTTCTTTTTTTTCTTTTTTTTTTTTTTTGTCTTTTTGAGACAGGGCCTCGCTATGCAGTTCAGGCTGGCCTTGAGCTCACTTTGTAGCCCAGGCTGGTCACAGCGATCCTCCTGTCTCAGCCTCCCGAGTGCTGGGATTACAGGCGTGCGCCACCATGCCCCACTAAAGAAACATTTCTTACTCTAACCCCCAGGCTCTAATCTCCATCCTTGCAGACAAGTGTTCTCAGTTTACCATATTTCTGTGTGGGGGGATATTTGGCGTGTGCACAAGCCAGTCTCCCATACGCGTCTGTGCAAAGACATGAATGTGTGCACGCACATACGTAAGTGCCTTAGCACATGCGTGTGTACGTATGCACACATACGTAAGTGCCTTAGCACATGCGTGTGTACGTATGCACATGTGTTCTATTATCTCAGAGGAAGCACATCTTTGTCCTGAGACAAAAGCATTGTTGGATTTAGCTTCCAGGAAGCCCTGGCTGTCTGAGTGACAGAGCAGGAGGGAGGTTCCTGGGGAAGGTCATGTGGGACATTGTCAGGAAGCCCCTAGAACCCCAAAAGGTGGACAGAACCCTTCGTGTGACCAAAGACTTGAGCTGACATAGATGTCCAGGGCAGGAGCTGGCTGCCTGCTTGGTGATCGTAAGCCCCGACCCTGCTGGACTTAGTGTCCACGCTGAGGGACAAGTCAGCATGAGGAGCAACACTGACCCCTGAAAGTGGGGACATGAAGAACGCACCGACTGAACCCTGTTATCTGGAGGCCCCGGTGAGCTGTCCAGGTGCACAGAGCATGACAGAACTTAGCCCTGCGGGTCCCAGGCTGGACCACTGACCTATGTGCACAGAGGCAGGTGGGGTGGGCCATGCACACGTGGCAGCATGGCAGAGACAAGATGAGCCCCGGAATAGGAGTCATGGCTGCACTGAGGGGGGCCACCCATCTCTGGGGCCTAAGGTAACATGATTTTGCCACAAAAGTCATGATCCTTCCTGTTAAGCAAAAGGTTTCAAGCAGAAAATGGGTGCATTTGCTGAATGGGAAACCTAAAAAACTGCGGGGCCTCTAAGCCTGCGAAGCGCTGCGTTCCTGACCTCCACCGTCTCCTCCTGGGTTCTGTCTGCCTCCTCCAGAGGTGAGTACCCCGAAAGTCCATGATGAGCACACCCTAGAGACAGCGCCCAGCATGACCCCTGCACTCACCTGCAACTGCGCGTGGGTCCCCAACAGCTAAGAACCTGATAGCTATCCTTGAAGGACGCTTAACGAAAGGAGTGGCTTCCAAGGTGGAGGGTGGCCCTGGCTGAGTTCCTTTGTGTTGTATCAGCGGCAAACCTACTGTGTCCCATGGCTACGGTCAAAGGTTATTTCTTCATACCATGCCACTTGGTGACCTACTGTGTGCTGGGGCTGTGGTAGAGGGCTATCCCTTATGCTGTGTCAACTGGAGGCCTACTGTGTGTCAGATTGCCTGGGTCATCCTTCATGCTGTGTCTGTTGGAGACCTACCAGAGGCAGGGCAGTGGGGAGGGTGTGACAGCCTCTCGCTGCAGAATCTTCCTTGATTCTGAAACGCATGGCTCAGAGGTGAGCACACAGGCATGAGAACGGAGGCTGAGCAGGTTTCCTCAGTGAGCCACGAAGGGGGTTCCTCCTTGGATGCCCTCGGAGGTACCCACACTGCTATCCACCCTCAGTGCATCCTTGTTTGTAAGAGGCCAAGGGTGGGCGAGGCAGTGGGGCCTGATGGTGGAGGAGGAACTCAGGTCAGCCACTCAGGTGGAGAGAATCTGTGACATTGGCAAGTTGATTATTCCAAGAACCCTCAGTCTCTGTATCTATAAAATGGGCTGATGGTGGTTCGTGTCTTCAGGGTTGTCATGACCCTAAAATCAAGGACAGGGAAAGTGCCTAGCCCAGCAGTGTGGGCTTTCTTCTCCCATCCTGCATCCTCTGCAGCAGCCAGGCCCGTGGGAGAGCTGGACCTGCCCTTGGAGCTAGAGTAAGGGATGGATGCAGACCCCAGCCTGGCACCATTTCCTGTAGACCAGCACATGCAGCAGGACCATCACACCAGCCTCATCTAGAATTTTAAGTTTTCCAGTGGCCACAGTGAGAAAAGCAACCTGGCATGGGGTGGTGCATGGCTGGCATCCCAGCGCCCAGAGGCTGAAACAGGATCACTGTGAGTCTGGGGTCAGCTTGGGCTACCTAGTGAGTTCAAGGTCAGCCTGCACTGCACAGAGAGACCCTGTCTCAAAAGAGTGAAAAGGTGGCGGGAACAAGTGAAATGCAATGGGTAATCACGCTGTAGCCTGAGTGAGCTCTTTTAATCCATTTTCCTACTAGCTCTCCACAATCCGGGCACATTTTGCTTTCCGGCTCCTTCTCATGGGGACCAGTCATGTTTTGAGTGTTCAGTGGCTACTTGTGACTAGTGGCTCCAGCATTAGATGACAAAATCCTCTGGGGTCCCCTGTCCCATGGCAAGGAGGTAGGACAATTCTCCACACTCCCCCCAGGCAGAAGGGAGAGGGAACTAGGGGACCAGAAATAGCAGGTGCATCCTCAAAAGAACCCCAACACGGGCTGCGGTTGGTGGGCCCATCATAGAGTGTATCCTGGCCCCCAAACCCACATAACAGACAGCTCACACTGTGACAAAGTGGCACTGGTTGTCCCTTCTACTGCCCGACATGGGCCCTGTACCTGTGTGTTATTCAGACTGCCTTCCTGCCCACCAGTCCACCTTGATCTGCAGGTAGGCCTCAGGGGCACCCCCGATCAGCACATATTCACCGCCCAGATGGCTCCCCATGAAAGACCTGCCTTGTGTGCCTGGCTGGGCCTCAGCCACCCGCAATGTCACACGAAGCCCCTTCTCATAAATCCCCATTCTGAAGTTTGCAGTGATCAGGAGGAAGTTTCCAATTGCTAGCTCACATGTGGGAAAATATGTAAGCGGCTGAGAGACCCTTTTGTCTGGAGCTTGGAGGGGGCCAGTGGCCAGGAGGGAGGGTGGCCTGTCCCCAGTGGTGGAAGCAGAGGAAGCGGCTGTGTTCAGGTTAAATGAAGCCCCACGAAGCATTACCACCCACTGGCACTGGTGCTATAAATCACCTGTGATGGGCTGGACTCCTTCACCTCTCTCGGGCCGGTACACTGATCTAACAGTGGGTGCCTCAGGGAAGCCAGGCCCCAAGACACCTCCTGGGAGGGAGGTAAAGGGGTCCACTCAGAACTGTATTTTCAGGGTGAAATCAAACCCCGGTCTTTCAACTTTCTGGGAAATAAGGCCATAAAATGGGACTTGTACAAATAAAACCCCCTCAATCCCAGCAAAAAAAATGGAGCTATGAGGCAGAGTTTGTTTTCATCCTTGAATCTGAAAAGGAGTCTGGGGAAATGCTAATTTTGAACTTTTCATGCTCCCTTCCTGCCTCTGGATGTGGCAGCCTGTCTCAAATTCCTGTGCACAATAAGACAAGGGAAAACGAACCACTCCAGCCAAGCATGGGCTTGGTCTTTCTTGATTAGCGGAAAAGCATGTGCTATTTAAAAAGATGCATCACGTAATTTTTTTCTTTTTTAGCATTTGAGAGAGAGACAGACAAAGAGACAGAGAGAGCCCTTTGGGAATATTTGATGGCTGAGCATCTAGTGTGGAAAGCCAAGTGTTTGATGTGCTCCCCGGAGCCTCGGTCTGTGTTTTGACATCAGCTGTGTTCTGCTCTGTCTTTCCGCCACCTCTGTATTGGTTACCTTTCCATTGCTGGAACCAAAAACCAACATCAGCAACTTATTTTTATTTACTTATTTATTTTGGGGTATCAGGGATAGAACTCATGACTTTGCACTTGCCAGGCAGGCACTTATGTCACTGAGCTAAATTCCCAGCCCACTATTAACCATTTAAAGGAGAAGTTTCTTGTGACTCATGGTTTCAGAGGGTTCAGTCCATGGTGGGCGGGCTCCAAGGCAGGAACACCACAGCAGAAGGCCGTGGTAGGACAAAGCTCCTCACATTATGCAGCTGGAAATCAAAGAGCAGGGAAAGAACCAGCAAGGAAGGCATCTTAGGCCAGATATAGTCCCCAGCATCGTAGCTCCATGACTTATCCAGAGAGCCCTGAAAGTACCTTTTACCAATTTCTTAGAAATCACTCAAACAGTCAAGTTAATGATAAAGACGAGCCATCACAGGTGCCTTCAGATCCCAAGAGGAGGGGCCTGTGTCACCAGGGTCAGGCCCACAACATAGCATCTCGGTTCATGTTGAGAAACAGTGCTGACCAATCCGAGGGTGACCGTCCCTAGAGGAGCCTATCCAACAGCCCCCTCTGCTGCTCTGCAGGCCTCTGTCATTGTCTTTCCACAAGGTCTAGAGATCTCCCAGTGCTCTTCAAGATAGGACCCCAGCTGCCAGCGGGAGGGAAGAGACCACTGACAGCAGACCTGCAGTCCCAAGACAGTGCTGGCTTCACGAACCTCCGGTGCAGGCCCAGCCAAGGGGCAGGGGTGCTATCTGCCCCATCAGGAAGTAGGCTGTGCAGGGGGTGTGGGGGGAGCTCTTTAACTGCCTTCCTGAGGCTGGGTGGGCGTCTGGGCCCTGCCTAGAGGGACAAGCTGGAGAGTGCTCAGCCCAGGCCCGGGAGGGTCAGCTAAGCACAGAGATCTGAGACAGCAGTGTCCTTCTAGACCCCTCCTGCTCTAGAGGCAGGGAATGTGGGTTATGGTGGTAGAGGGGGCTGGGAAGACCAGGCGACCCTCCCAGGCTTCAAGTTTTGTCCCTTGTGTGACAATACGAGCAAAGCCCAGTGTGTGCCCTGCAGGGCCTGGATTTTCACACATCCTGTGGAGTGGGCTGGGAGGGACAGGGGGTGCCTCAGGTTTCATTTCTCCACTACACGTGTCACAGGCCTGGGTTTCTTCCTGGGCCCCCAGCTGTCCTGAGTGTGTGCCCCCTGGGTGAGGTCCCCATCCTCCAGACCCAGAGCTTTGTGAGGAAGAGTCAGCCACAGCTCGCTCCCTCCCTCAGCACTTTAACTGGTAGTTATTCGTGAACACCCACTAAGGGCCCCACACTTTCTGGGGTCCCAGAGTTGTAGGCAGTTGGAAGTCCAGTCTGTAAGCTCGGCGGGGGTGGGGGGATGTCGGCAGGAGGCTCTTGGTGAAGTTGAAGGTGGAGTGATTCACAGAACTGCACAGTAGACTGGGACAGAATGTGGGAGACCTCTGAGGGGGTCCTAGAAAGAAATCATCTGACCCTCAGATCTGGCAAATCTTTGTCTTGGCCAAGCACTGGAGCCTCGGCTGTCTTCTGTGAGAGGTAGGTATATTTCTGCCTTTTCCAGACCAGGAAAGGGAGGCCCAGAGAGGCTGCTTTGCTTCTGTGAGGCCTCACAGCCAAGGAGAGCGGGAGGCATAGCTGGGGAACAAGCCCAGCTCTCTGACACTAACACGGGATGGACAGGGAAGGTCTCCAACGCAGGCTCCTCTTCCGTTCCGGCCCAGAAGCTTCTAAGTAGAGACCTAGGAGGCCCAGGTAGCCCATTTGCCATTCTGCAGCTCTCTCTGGCAAAATACTTCATGTGGAAGTGGTTGCCAGGGCCTTGGCTCTCCTGGGGGTGCTGTGGGTGTGGGGGAGGAGGGCAGAACGGTGCCACTCCACCTGCCCTGCGCCCTGTTACCATCTGCCAGGGCTGCAGCTTCCTGTAGGGCTGCTAGAGATCAAAGGAGGCTACAGCAGGGACAGGATCTCCTGGGCCGCATGGATCTGCATCTCTACACCCCGGGAAGGCACCAGAGCCTTGGAAGTCAGCTGGGTACCTGGAGTTCAGGCCCCCCGGGAGAGGCAGGAAGAAGGCTCAGTTCTCCTGGGTATCTTCGGGGCAGGACCAAGTGTGGACCCTCAGCCCTGCCACTTCCTGTGAAAACAGGAAGTTTGGGGGCAGTGGTGGGATAGGGCCATGGGCAGCTCTTCTGAATGAGCCCTAATTTGGGGAGGCACCCAGTGAGGTGCCAGAGGCCAAACCACCCAGAAGTTCCAGGCTATTGCCCTGGTCTGGAGACCCCAGGCCCTAGCCAGCCACTGTCCCCAAATCCAGCCCCATTCCTGGTGCTCACCACCTTCACTGGCAGTCTCAGGAAGGGTGTGGTTGGGGGGCGTCGAGCTTGGGAGTCAGCAGACCTGGGTTCTAATCACTGTGCCACCTTCAGTGACTTGCTCAGCTTCTCTAGGCCTTGGTTTCATCTCAGTGCCTGCCTAATGGGGTACATGAAGTCATGACTGTCAACCCTTGGCCCACTGCAGGCACTGCCCCACCCCAGGACCCGGCACTCAGTTAGTCCTTGGAAGTGGCTGTAAATACTTTTGCAGGGCCTGGCGTCCGGGCCTGGGGTCACATCCAGAGCAAAGCAGACTTCCTTGCACTGAAACTTTGTCATGAAGAAAGGGGTGTTAGGAGCTGTACCCCAATTCCTGATGGGACCACTGAGTGTTGCAGTAGATAGGGCTGGGGGTCAGGGACACTGGGACCCCAGGCCCACCTTCCCGGACTCTGCCCTTATCCTCTCCTTTGCTCCACCCCAGCTTCCTCCCCGGCTCCAGCCCCCACTTCCCTTCTTTGCAGGGTAAAAAGAGCAACTGCCACTCCGTGCATTTCTATTTCTGCACCTTCCGCTTCCTGGCCAGTGGCTGGCTGGCCACGGTAGAAAGTTCTGGAATCCACAAGGCCATCTGGACCCAGGGCAGGATGTGGGGCCTTGTATTTCCTCCTCCTCAGCAACATCAGATCTACATGTCAGGGGTGCTGTGACCAACGAGCAGCTGAAGGAGAGAAAGTTCAACAGCTCAAGCAGAGCCATGTCACCGTGTCCCTGGGGCTACCCGCATGTCACAGGAAGGAAGGCATAGCTGCTTCCTTCAGTCCTTTACTCAGCAGGTCTGTGGCATGTATTATGCACCTTCTGCATGTCAGGTGCCATCCAGACTCTGGGGACAGCAAGCAGGGCAAGCACACTTATTATACTTAGTGTCACAGCCCAAGGCGGTCACCGCACCTCTTTCAGTGGGGAGAAAGTCTTATGTGTGGTCCAAATCCACACAGCTGAGGACTCCGGGTCCAGCACAGGGCAGAAACCATGTTTCTGCAGTTTACCAGCTGCTCCATTAAGCAGGTGAGCGTGTGTGAAAGCAAGACAAAGTCAGGGAGGAGAAAGAGAGAAGCCACAAGGACCAGAGGGCCAGACAGGAAGAGTAACAGGGAGAGACAACAACGGAGAGTCAAGGACTGAGAAAAGAGAGGCAGATGGAGACAGAGCGAGGGAAATGGGAGGTGTAGTTACTGGAAGTCTGAATTGCAGAAGATGTTTTTGAAAGTTTGGCATTCCTGTACTTGGGCGTGCATTTGTTCCTCCACCTTCGGCCAGGCTCAGGGCCCAGGTGAGACAGCTCAGGTGTGGCCACGCACGGCAGGTTTGGCCATAGCAGGTGTGGTGGAGTCGAGGGTGTGCTAAGTACAGAGCCAAGCTGGGTCCGCATCTACACCCTGGCACAGACAGTGAGCCAGTGTGGGTCCCCAACTGTCAACCATGGGAGGAGCAGCTGGTCCCCACTGGGCAGGGGCAAGGCCAGCCAAGTGGCCCCATGGGTGAGGCCTGGCTGGCAGCCCACCCCCGTGGGTAAGGAGGGCAGGCCTTCCTGTCTCTCACTTCTCGGAGGGCGGTGTCTGCCCCTCCCTCCTGCTCCATCGCCCCACCTGCTCTCCTGGAAGTGGCTCCCAATTCATTTGTTGAATCTAAATTAAGTTATAGCTTTTATATGTTTAAAAATTAACTTCTTTGTAAAGCAGCTTTATTACGCTATGCAAAAGTAACGAGAACTCATTGTAAAAAAAAAAAGCCATGGAAAGAATACAAATACTTCAAATCCCACCGCTCAGAAACGAGGCCTTGACCATTTCCCCAGCTGTCCTCCCAGCATTTCTGCCAGGAAACACACAAAGGTGTGTGCAGGCTGTTTAAAAACGGGACTGGTCTGGCTGTGTTTCTCTGAAACCTGTTTTCCCTGCAGATTGGAACAGCCAGACATCTATCTGTCAACGCAGATGGACACCATCACCCCAACTCCCTATAGGATCCCCCTGTGTGGGTGCATCATAGTTTTATCCGATGGCATGAGCGCGGTTTCTGGTTTTCCTGGTGTAATCTCCAAGGGACACAGTCCCCGAGAGGTGATCTGGGTGAAAGGATTTACAAGTTGGTGGAGAAGGTGCCTTTGAGAAGTGCCTGTGTATTTTCAAAAAAATCCAGAGAGCAGCGAGGACTTTGTTTTACACTAAAAATCTTTTTTTTTTCCTTTAGCTGATTATAATAGTGATACATCCATGCAAGAAATCCAGGAAGTAGAGAAAAATCTAAGGAAGAAAATGAAATGGCCTCCCGAGCTCCACCCATAGATAATGTATCCGTTAGCAATTGATCAGTCCATCTATTTATCTAATTACCACTTCCTTCATTAAATGTCGTATGGTAAGCTTAACATACGACGTTGTGTTTTACATTGTGAAACAGCCTTTGAGAAGTCAGTGAAGCCAACCTTACTGTAACCCGTGCTTGCAATGAGAAACTTGGGAAATCCGAGGCAAGAGAAAGCTCACTGGAACCCAGTGTCCCTGTATAATGCTGGCCTGGGACACTCCTCTGATTTGCCACGTGTGTGCAGACCTATTTCATTTTACGTAATTAGGATCGTGCCACTCTTCCAGCCCTGTCTTCTTGTTTTTTTTCATTTACAGACCATGATTGCTTCCCTCGTGGCACGCAGTAGCTCCTGGAAGCATGATTTTTAACGGCTGAATAGTATTTTGGAGTGCAGAATGCTTGTCAATGGTCTGGTTTTGCTGCTCATAGCTTGCAGGGGTTACAGATGCACCCCATGCATAGGTCTTTGTGGGCTTAATTCCTAGAAGCTTGATAGGAAGACTAGCTAGCTGCTTATTGCCAGATTGTCCTCTAGAGAACTAGTGGCAATTACATTCCCACCAGTATTATAAGGGACTATCGCCATCAACATTGTGGGTAATGGGTTTTCTGCCCATGATGCAAATGCCTTTTTTTTGTGCTTACTAGTGAGAATGAATGCCTTTTTATGGAATTATTGGCCATTTGGACATCATTTATGGAAAACCACTTGTCTTTTAGCCAATAATCTAGTAGTTTGTTGATTTCAATAATCTGTAAGAGCTTTCTGTATATTAACAATATACTTGTCTTCTAAAAAATATATTTTCTCAATATATTTGTAGTAATCCATTTATTGTTCTTTCTTAATATAAAAGCAGTTGTGTGTGTCTAAGTGTCTCAGACTCTTTTTTGGTACCAAGGATTGAACTCACAACCTCACTCTTGCCAGGCAGGCGCTTGTGCCACTGAGCTATATCCCCGGCTCAAACTCCTTTATGGTCAATATTTTCTTCTCTAAGCTCAGAAACATCCTCTTTCCTCAGCCACTGGTCACCTGCACCTCTCCTGCTGTAAAAGCAAGGAGAGACAGAACAGATGGACATGGCTATTGAGGGACACAAATGACCCATCAGCTGGCCCCACTGCAGAGTCCACTCTAGAGCCTGCGGGCAGAGGGGCCTTCCCTGTTTTTGTGCAGAGATGGCCTGACTCAGCAGACTCTGTGGACACCGTGTTCTGAGAGCACAGAGGGCCCTGAGCCACCATGTGGACAGGACAAGGGCAAGCTAGGCAGTATCCAGGCCCTTCCTCCCCTGGACCTGAAGATGTGGTTTCCTCTGGATGGTACAACCAGAGGCCCTCTTTATGCTTGAGGGAAATGCTCAGGAATGGAGGCTTTGACTAGGTGACCAGGTGGCCAGACTGGCAGGAGCAGGGAGGGTGACTTGTCACTGGAATTTGAGTGGACATGTAGTCTATTCATATCTAGAGTCAGGTGATCCTGGAGGACATTTCTTCTAACTGTCCTATAGTTCTATATTTCACAATTGTTCATTCATTCATTCATATACCAAGACTAAAGACCAGGAATGGATGAACTTTTGAGTTAGAGAAGAATCAATCAGCCATAGGTATAGGGTGCAATCCAAGCTGGGGGTAAGGTGTCAAAGCCTGCAAGGGACCGGGTGGGGTGGTGGTGGTTTATCATGTTTTAGATGTGGGGGAAGAGGAAGGGGAAGGTGTGTTGAAACAGAAGCATTTGAGGAAAGGTCTGGCCAGAGTGGCCAAACCACAGTGTTTGGGAGTCCGTGCTGCAGGCCATGTGGGAAGTGGCCCCAAGAATTTATTCTGGAATCATTGATGAGGCTGGGACTTTGCTTTCATGGATCCCAGCCACCTTGCTAAACTGTTCCATATCCCTTCAGATTTGCAGTACTCCCTCCCTAATACACTACATGAATATGCATGTAGCAGCGTGTTCCGTGACATCACACCGAGGTCCATGTGGGATTCTGGCTAAAGAACCATCATGGGGGAGGATGGCGGAAAAGAGACAGGGCTGGGCCTTGGGGAAGCCATGAAGAGGTGTCTTTGGCTTTCCCTGTCCTGTAGTCAGCATATCTAGAAACATCCAACTCTTAACCTTGCTCACTCTTACCTCATGTGGCTATAATGACCAGCTCTTGGTGGTTCAAACTGGGTAGTAATTTCTGAAAAGAACAAGCATTTTACCCTTGCCTCACCTGCATGGCCCCAAAGGTCCCCCCAGGGGAGAGCTGACTGCCTGTGGAGGGTGCCTTCTGCTCAGATGATCCCCACTCGCCATACAGGATGGCAAGGTTCTGCACAGCAGAATAAGCTTGGTGGGAAGGACCTGGAATCTGAAGCAGGGATGGGTGGCTCCTCCTCAGGGAGAGAGCCCCTCACCTCCCTTTGGAGTGACCCTCCCCAGGATGGCCACCACTCCATCTTGGAAACAGTGTTGAAGGAAACATAAAGCCCTCTGAGGGTCCCCTGGCCCCTCAATGGGACAAGACGGAGATTAAGAGGTGGCAAGCTCATCTCAAGATCAGCCAACAAGTGCTAGAGGAGGTTCCTGGGCCTGGTCATGGCTGATCTGTATGGGAACAAGCTTCACATGGCCTGATCAATGGAACAACCATGTCATCAGTGGTGGCAGTGGTTGGTTATGTCTACAGTAAAGAGATTTACCAGGACAAAAATAACTAAAATCAGGAAGGAGAGTAGGAACAATGCTACCAACCTCACAGAGAAGAAAGTGTTGTTAGATAATAAGTCACACGAGCAACCAAACACAAGTAAATTAGATAACATTAGATATATAGAAGACAAATTCCCTGAAACACTTATTACCAAAACCAAGCCAAGAAGACAGAGAAATCTGATAAGCCTATAATTAGTAAGGAGATTAACTCAACAATCAAATACATCCCAACCAAGAAAAGCTCTGGACCTGATGGTTTTATTGGTGAATTCTACCAAACATTTAAAGATTAACACAAATTCTTCTCAAACTCTTCCAAAGCATTGAAGAGGACAAGATACTTCCTTATTATCCTAGGAGGCCAGCCAAAATTAGATAAGGACATCACAATAAAAAAAACCCTACAGATCAAAATCTCTTACGAACACAGATGTAAAAGCACTCAAACATAAGCAAATTGAGTCAGATGTGGTAGACGACATCTGTAGCCCCAAAACTCTGGGTGGCTGAGGCAGAAGGATCACAAGTTCAAGTTCAACCTGGGAAACTTAGGAACGTTGTGAGACACAGTCTCAAAATAAAAAATAAAGAAAGGGCTACCATCATATCTCAGAGTGGAGGTCTTGGTTCAATCACCTGTGCCTCAAAAAGAAAATTAGCAGATCAAATGCAACAGCATATTAAAAAAATATTATTTACCATGGCAAAGTGGGATTCATGGCAGGTGCCTCAGTACATGACAATCAACTAGTGTGACACATCACAGCTATAGAATGAATGGCAGAGGTCCCACAGGAGTATCTCAGTAAGAACAGAGAGGAAATCCCTCAACATGACAAAATGTATTTATAAAAAATTCTTAACTAGCACTGTGCTTCATGGTATATGACTGAAAGCTTTCCCCACAAAGATTAGGAAAAAAACAAGGACCCCCACTCTCCCCAATTCTATTCAACACTGCATTAGAAGTCTTAACCTGAGCTGCATAGCAAAAAAATAAAAATAAGTGTTTTAAAGTGAGAAGTACCCAAATTGGAAGGGAAGAGGTAAAACTACCTCTCCTCACAAATGGCATGATTCTGCAAATAGAAAATTCTGCAGAATTCATAAGAAAGGTTTTAGAACTGATGAATGAATTCAGCAAAATTGCATGATGCAACTTTAGCACACAAACAACAGTGTATTTCTAGGTGTAGCTCAGTAGTAGAGCATCTGCCTAGCACACTTGGTGCCTCATGGAAAAGTGAAAAAGTTTTGCCTCTACACACTAGTAACAAAAATTTGAAAAGGAAATTAAGAAAGCAATTTTATTTACAATAACATCTAGAATAATTAAATAGATAGGAATAAATCTAACTGAAACTGTAATACTACAAAAAAGAAAGAGCTAAATAAATGGAAATACATCCCATATTCATGGATAGGAAGATTTAACATTGTTAAGATGTTAATACTAGACATGATGGCCCTCAGATACCACAATTTCTATTAAAATTCCAGGAGTCCTTTCCACTGAAATGGAAAAATCAATCCTTAAATTCATGTAAACTTCAGGGGCCCCCAAAAACCAAAATAATACTGGAAAGGAATAAAGTTGAAGAGCTAATACTTCCTAGTGTCAAAACAGAATGGCACTGAGGTAAGGACAGACATAGAGACTAATGGAATGAAACAGAAAGCTTAGAAATAAACCCTCAGCATATGGTCAATTGATTTCAACAAGGGCACCAAGACCCCTTCATGATGAAAAGACAGTCTTCAACCAATGGCACTGGAAAAACCTGATACCCACACGCAAAAGAATGAAGGTAGACCCTTACCTCACATCATATACAAAAGTTAACTCAAAGTGGATCAGAGGCCTAGGGAAATCTTCATGATAATAGATTTCACAGTAACTCCATAGCTATAACATCAAAACCACAGGCAACAAAAGAAAAGAAATAAAGTGGGCTTCAAAAAACCTAAGTTTTTTTTTTTCATCAAAGCACTAATTAAGGTGAAAACATAACCTAAGAATAGGAGAAAATATTTGCAAGTCAAATATGTGACATGAAATTAAAATCTGAGTATATTAAGAACTCTTGTGATTTAGTAACTGAAACAAACAATACCACTCAAAATGGGCAAAGGATATATTGAAAGGAAATGTACAAATGGCCCAAATCCACTCGGGAAGACACACAGCATCACTAGTCATCAGAAAAATGAAAAATAGAAACCACAATCTCATACTACTTGGATGACTATTACTTTAAAAAAAAAACCAAACAAACAAAAAAGAGCAAAAGGAAAAAAACAGTTACTGGTGAAGACATAGAGAAATTTGCATTACTGATGGAAATATAAAATGTGGCCACACAGAGGCATGTTTTGAGCCATAAAAAGGGGTGAAACTCTGACACATGCCCTGACACCTGGGTGGACTTTGAACACGTTGTATTTAGTGGACGATATCAGGTGCACTTATACGAATATGATGTCCTTAGAACAGACAGACCTTTCTTCCTTTAAGTTGATTCTCTCAAGTATTTTGTCACTGTGCAAGAAAGTTGACAAATACAGCCTAGGGGCATCGACCCTGCGAGAAGACTGAACTCAGTTGCCAGCTTCTGCGGGATCCCAGGATCCCAGGAGCCCACATGGGACACCTGCCACCTCCAGCCCACCTCTGGCCCACCTCCTCCTTTCCAGATAAGGTGCTAGAACCCCTGCCTCTGACCTCTCAGGTTGAAGGAGGGTCATGTAGCTTTGTTGACTGCAAAAGACCAACAAGCATGGATTATTGTCATCCCTCTTGGACGTGCTCTAGGTAGGCTGGAGTCAGTGGACAAGCGTGGCCCCCGTGGGTGTGGTGTGGCTGTGGCGTGTAACTGTGGGATCTGCTCACTCCTTGTCCTTGCCACTCCAGTGTAACTTCTCCCTCATGAGGTCTCAATTTCTATGTCCTTGTCTCTAACCTTGTCATCTTTCTTCGAATCTGTTCTCTAACTTGGTGAGGTTGGCTTGCCTGCTAACTGCTGAGATGCCCCCCTCTAGGTGGAAGTTTGGAGGAGACATGTGACACCCCACACAGTTGGGAACACCCACAGCTTTCAGCTTGTAGCATTCAGGAAAATGGGGTACAAGCTCAGGATAGAGGCAGCATGGGTCACCTCACTGCTGTCCCTGCCCCCCTGAAGGACCACACTCCACATGATCGAAGCAGAAGAGAGAGCACCTCACATTCTGCTGAAGTTCAACTTGAGAAAGACGCCACTCAAGACAATGGGTGTCCCATGCTTTTCCACCGAGACCGTGTCAAGCACATTCTCGTCTCGGGCGATCTTCGAGGCAAGCCCGCAAAGGGACCGACTGGCTGTTTTTGTCCTCAGTTTACAAGGAAAAAACCCAAGGCACAGGGATTCTGTTGGCTCAGAGATAAAACCAGCCTCAAGCAAAAGTAAACTGTGCCCAAGGCTCTGGGGTCTTGTGCTACCCTGCCTGCTGGAGGGAGACACAGAGGCAGCCCCTAGAGAGGGCACCTGGGCCAGCCTGAGAGCCAGGCCAGCTTCCAGGGGAACTGTTTAGCCACAGCCTGAAGGATCCAAGGTGCAGTCAGGCAGAGGAACGAACCTCCTGGCAGGGACAATCACACACGCAGACACCTGGAGATGAGGGCGTTTTCAGCCCCGGGTGGGGGGATGGGTGGAAAGCAGCTTGATGGGGCTTCCAGGGCCACCACAGGGGAGCCTGCTGCATTTCAGGCCCTCTTCTTGCTGCATTTCAGGCCCTCTTCTTGCTGCATGCCGCGAGCTACTAACCATGTCATAGGCACCTAGAATGTTCTTAGGGTTTGGGTGAATGAAAATAGGGGACAATTCCTCTCAAATTCCCTAGATCAGTGGCAGCAAAGCTAAGGCGTGCATGCTGCAGCAGGCATGCAGAGCCCTCTCTGTTGGCGCACAAGCCAAGTCACCCCAGCGGCCAAGCGCTAGATAACAGTTATTTTTCTAAATTAAAACCTCAGTATTCAGGTTTAATTGCAGTGTTGGCACTTTGCAATAAATAAATGGGTTTGGGGTTGTAGTTTGGGCCCTCCGTCTCTGAAGGTTTTGCCATCACTGCCCTGGATGGACCTGTTCTTTTTCCTGCCATCCCTCTTCTTCCTCAGGGAACCCAGTGGGTATAGGTTTTCTGAGCTGCCACTGACTTATCTCTTTATTCCACCCTCAGGCATCTATTCCCATCCATCCACCCATCCATCCATCCATCCATCATCCATCCATCCATCCATCCACCTACCTATCCATTCACCCACCCATCCACTTGCTCTACCATCCATCCATATATCCATCCATCTATCCTTCCATCCATCCATCCATCCATCCATCCACCAATCCATCCACTCACCCACCCACTTACCCTCCCATCCATCCATCCATCCATCCACCCTCTCATCTCTACCTTACTTATTTACCCACATACTCACCCACTATTACACCTACCTCCCTGTGCACTAACCCATCTATCCACCCCTCATTCATCCTCCATCTACCTATCTGCGCGTTAGTCCATTGTGCATTGCTATAAAAAATATCTAACTTTACTAGGCTAACTTTATAAAAAGCAGAGGCTTATTTAGTTCAAGAGCATGACACCGGCCTTGGCTGGGATTCTCATGGTGTCACAACAGTGGGCCCGTGTGTCGGAGGAAGAGATCACATGATGAAAGAGGAAGCCAGAAAACAATTCAGGTGTCAACCTCACTCTTACAACAATCCACCTTCAATAGCACTCCAGGGTCCCGGGAAAGCTGTCTTAATCCTTCTGAGAGTAGCTTCCCCAGTGGCCCAAGGACTTCTTCCTGGGCTCTACCTCTTAAAGGTTCTACCCCCTCCCATGTCACCTCACTGCGGACCAAGACTCCAGCACATGAACCCTGGGGGGACAAAATACGTCCAATCCATAGCAGTCTATGGTGGTTAATTCCCCAAGCCAACCTGCCTGGGCCCTGGGTGCCACATGCTTAGGTAGGCACTGTTATGTGGGTACCTGGTAGGGTCAGTCATGGGCCTGAGCAGAATGCAGGGCCTGGGTGGGAGGGTGCCTACCTGACCACAGATCGAGGACTCAGCTTCTCCCACCTTTGGACTTGGACTGGGACACTAGCTGTCCTGGGCTGCACCACACCCGCTTAGACGCTAGCTACCTGCCCTCCCGTCTCTCCGCATTCCCTGGTCTCGTAGCAGATGCCGGGACTCTGGCTGCAGTAGGCAATTCCTCACCCCAGACTCAGGGTCATGAGGACCGTGTTTAGACACACGTGCGGATCTGCCCAGGCATGCACGCCACAAGGGCACGGGCAGTTCACGAGGGCAGTTCCTCTGTGCCCAGCATAGAGACACACACCCACACGTGCTCCCAGATACGCATGGAGGTGCCAGGATGCCAGGTGCCGGGTACCAGGCCAATGTAAGTGTAGAGGAACTCACCCTGCAAACAAGATCACCCCAAACACATGCATACTCACATGCATGCGCATATGTCCGTGAACTGCCACAGGTCTGCTGGCTGAAATGTCGAGCGCCATAGGTAGATCACAGGCACACAAACACCCCTACACACCTGCACACCCACACACACACACTATCAGACGCTCACACACACCTACATCACCCCAAAGCAGCCTGTGGCGGGAGATTTCCACATTTCTCGCTGTTAATTGGTCACCAGTTGAAACTTGCTTAATGTTGTTAAGAGCTGCTAGCACTGCCGCCTACTACCAGGATGCGGGGGATGCCCTCAGACCCTGGTTACCAAATCCGGTCCCGACCTCAGGAAGAGGCAGAGGAGGGAAAGGCGGAGATGCTTGCACCCCATAATTTAAGCACAGTGAACCTGGCATGGTGCTGCCCATGACATGGCCTCTGTGGGCGTGTGAAGAACAGGTGGGGGGGTACTGGGCATGGATGTCACCCACTGCCAGCACGATGGACACTGGGTGGTCCCCTGACCTGCCTTGGGCTCCAGGAGCTGTGGGACTACCAGCCCTAGGAGCCTTTGGGGGAGGGGGTCACCAACTGTCTGAAAAGCTGCTTCCGCTCCTCCTGTCCTGCATAGTATCATTGCTGACTCCATTACCGATACGTCCCCAGCGCTGGGGACGATGGTTGGGCCACCTGGACATGGCTGGCATTCTGAGAAGTGGTCGTGCAGGGTTACTGAGGCAGCCTTTCCACAGTGACTAGGGAGTGTGGGGCTCTACGCACATACCGCTCTCCAACGACAACTCATGCTGTGATTAGAGGTAGGGGAACTCTGTCATTGCCCATAGTTAATGCACACAGGCTTTCCCATCATCAGCATGTAGGAACATGTCATCCACATGACCCTGCATGGTTATACCACTGACATGGCTCCTTCTGGCAGCTCCTTGAATGAACTACCCCAGGTCCTTTGCACAGGCTGTCCCTCCTGATTCCCTCCTCATCCTCTAGATCTTGGCTCCAGAGTCACGTTGGGCAAAGTCTTCCCCAGCATCCCTCCCAGACAAATCTACCTCCTCCAGCCTCCCAGCCTGCACATTGCCCTCCCAGACAAGACTCAGTGGGTCATCACCTTATATTTATTTACAGTCTTCATTGACTATTTGATTAATGCCTTTCTACCCTACTCAGATTATATTCCACTCGGTGAGGGACTTCTCTGCTTTCAAACACTAGTGTATTCCCGGGGTGTGGCACACAGAAGGTGCTCAATAAACAGCTGTGACGGAAAGGGGAGAGGTCAGACTCCTGCTACAGATGGTGAGAGTCACATCTTGTCACTTACAAGAACCGATTAAAAATAGGATGAATATTAAAATTTTAAAAATGTATTACAGTAAAAGATACATCGCTACTCCCTTCTCTCCAGAGACGCTTAACCCGGCATTCCGGCCACTTTTGGAAGCAGTTCTGGAAGTGGTTTTCTTTCCTGAGTGTCTTTAGTTGCCTCGTTACAACCATGTCAGCGTCCTAAATCAATTAAAACCCTTACCTTTCGTGGTCATTTTGACTTCGGGGCGGGGCCGGAAGACACACAGTGAGAGAGTCGCTGCGCACAGTGGGTAAGGCTGACCCTGGAGGTTTTCACGAGCCTGCTCTCCCACTGGACGGCGGTCGGCAGCGGCAGCCCTCAAAATTTTGATCACAAAGAAAGGGCCTCCCGAACTGCTTCCAAAAGGGGCAAGCATTACAGGCAGAGTATGTGCGAACCCCAGAGGAGTATTTTGAGGGAGATCAATAGCTATGTGTCTTTTACTGTAATAAGTTTTTACAATTTAAAGCCAGGCTGGATTTTTTCAATCATACCGCATGCACTTCTTGCAGAGTGGCTTGTGGTATTTTTCACTCCATCAGAGTATCCGGTGGCGGAGGGTCCAAGGTGCCCAAGACCCTCCTTCGCCGGCCCCACTGCCCCATGGGGGGGCTCCACTGCTGTTACCTTGTGTCCTGCCAGGCCCATGGACACTCTATGCTGTCTAAGAGGGCTCCCTGCCCTGCCCTGCCCTGCCCTCACTGCCGGCCGGGGCTGGGGCAGGAGGTGGGTGCTCTGATTCTCCTCCCATGGAGCTTTCAGCTCTGAAACCCTCATTTTCATCCCGTAGCTGGGACCCCATCGTGGATCCAGCATCTGTCACCTTTGGGGTGTCCAGAGGTCTGGGGACTGACTTCCCTTTGGAAAGATGCATGGACATGAACCCTAAAAGTACAGGGGGCCTGGCAACCTGACTGAGCTCAGAGACGGAGCAACGACCAGCCACCAGCACATGCAGAGGACGGAGGTGACACCTGACAGGCTGTGACAAACGGTGAGAAGACCAACGTGGGCAATGGCAGAGCAAGGGCTGGGGGCAAGCTGTGTGTGTCACCCTGGGGCCAGGTCTCCTCCCACCTCACCAACCCTGGTGTGGGAAGGGAGGCCCAGAGAGGGAGAGTAGCTTGCCCAGGTCACACAGCACACGGTGGGGCTGCCACTCACCTTGTCCTGCTGCGCTGGAAGTCTACCTCCCACCTCCTGTCTCCGCATCAGAATGAACTGATGCTCTTTTCAATTCAGGCACAGCTTGCGCCTGATTCAAAGTGACAGTTTGTAACTTCCTCCCCATGCCCACACCTATGTCACCTCCATCTGTCCCCACCAGACAGTCCTCTCATATCTTTCCTAGTCAATGTGAGGACCACTGTAGAGTCACATGTCTGTTCCCGAGCTTTGTACAAATGGTATCACGTGGTACACCGTCTCTGGTTCTGGCTGTTTCATACCACATCACCTTTCGAGCCTCCTTATCCTTGGGTATAGCAATGGCGTTTCCTCTTCCTTTTTAATATTCCATGGCGTGGAACCCTCTGCCCAGGGACGGACATGATAAGCACGTAATCTAGGGCATGATGAATGTAGCCACCAGGAGCCTGTGCAGATGAGGTGGGGATGTCTTGCCTTCTTTTCTCTCAGTTGATGAGCCAGAGGGGTTTGCTGGTCATAGGAGAAACCAAGGTTAGCCTTACAGGACACAGTGATCTAAATGCCTATAAAAAAGGCCTAGTGAACTAAATCAGACGCATACGCTTAAATACCACGTGGCTTCTCTTATTTGAGAAACTCAAGGTGTAAATAATTTAAAGAGCAAAACAAAAGACAGATACCAGGAAACAAGAAGCTAGATCTCTTGCAAACAGGAAGGGACCAAGAGATGGATGGAGGAGGAGGAGGGGAAGGAAGGGAGGAGTAAAATGAAGACACATTTGTCCACACACCAGTTCCCCGGGTGGAACGCATACGGCATCACCGTGCTGCAAACCTGGACTCGTAAGAATTTTTTTTTAAAATTTCAATAGGATTAGAATAACCGTACTAGAATATTAAATGATATTTTGAATATAAAAGAAGAAAATTACCATGGTAAATTGAGAACATCGACAGGAGCAGTGAGAAGAGGAGGAGCTCTGGGAACCTGCCTGGCTCCAGGGTTGCTGGGAGCAAAACCTCGGCGCTCTATTCCTCTGCAGGTGCTGCTGTGAATTCAGCGGCAGGGATGCACAGACAGAGCCTTTGGGACCCGCTGCCCCCAGGAGCCCTCGGCCTGGAGGAGCCCCAGATCCCCCAGGAACTACTGTGTCTCTCTGCTGAGGGGTCATGGAGGGCATAGGACTGAATGCCGTGTAATGGGGGGCATCCCAGGCTAGGACTCCTCTCCTATGGCCCAGGAGGCCAAGGCCTGACTCAGTTTCTCTGTCCAGACCTCAGCTCTTGCTCATCTGTCCCAGCGTTTTTCACCTGTTGGTCCACGCCAGTGGTTTCTCAGGCTCCACTGGGGCCCAGTGTGTGTGTAGTGGTGAGAGTTGCGTGCATGTATGCATAGATTCACTGAAGTCTGCTCCCCCAAACCCTAGCCAGATTCACGCCATCACCCTAGCCAGGTATCTACCAGCTTCCCTCACTGATGGCCTGTCCTAACCAGCCCTGGGTCTTCCAGGGTCCTCTGGGCACCCGTAGGTCTGCAGTGCTTTCCTAGCAGTGTAAAGTCAGGCACCATGGTGTATGGCGTAATCCCAGCCCTAGAAGGCTGAGGCAGGAGGTTTGTAACTTTGGGCCCAGCCTGGGCATCTTAGCAGCTCAGCAAGACCCTGTCTCAACAAAATAAAGCAAAACAAAATAAGACTTTTAAAAGAGTTGGGGATGTGGCTCAAGGCAGAGGCACTGGGTTCAATTCTCAGTAGCACGACAGAAAAAAAGAAAAGCAGTGTAACCGAGAACCAGGACTGTGCTATCAAAGTCCGCTCCTCAAAAGACGTTGATTTCCCTCAATGTTCCTTCCAAAGATGGCGGCTTCAGTTCTGCAGATTAGTAAGCAGGGCTGTGGCAGCCCTGCAGGCGCACGAAGCCTCCGTTGAAATGCTTTGTGTGGCCCCCGACCTCAGCTGCTGAGCTGGGACCTTGGCCCCCCAACAATGCCCAGCCAGCCTGGGTGGCACCACGCAGTCCCACTTGAAAAGGCCTTTCGCTGGGGCTGCCTTTTAAGAGGGGACAATTGGCAGGAGGCCTGGCGCTTATTCATGCAGAACAGCAGGGAAAAGTGCTTGCGGCTAGTGTCAGGGTGGGCAGTGCCCAGAGCAAGGGGCCCTTGAGGGGGTGGGGGGGCAGACTGTTGCTAGGAGACAGACCACCAGGCAGCTCCCTGCAGCCCCTGGGGTCTCCCTCTAGCCCTGTCCTAGCCCCTTTTGGTCCCTGAGTGCTGTTAACCACCAAGGGCATCCAAGGTATGCAGGAAGACATGAACAGTGGAGCATCCTCTCTACGCCTCAGGTACCAAGAGATATTCCCAGCATCCCTTGCTGCTCTCAGATGACTCCCCATGGCATCTTGGCCTGTACTTCCTATGTGCCCAGCCTTCCCCAGCCCCCAACAGGTCTCCCCTAGCCTGAGGAATCCCAAACAGTCTCCTGCACGCAGCACACAATCCCTATTTATCTCCATCACGTGCTTCCTCCTCCCTTCCTGTCTTCCTTTGAAGCTTGCTCCCCATTCCTGCCACCCCCAAATGGAAGGAGGTGAGGGGCAGGAAGGGAGGTACAAACCCCTGCATCGTGCCCAGACCAGTCTCTGGGCAGGGCCTGGTGTTTGAAGTAGACATGCTGTTTCTCTGCCCACACTCAGCTGCAGCCCCGGGCTGCAGACACCTGGCTCCCCACCTTCCCCGGGGACACGACAAACCCTTGGAGATTCTCGAGATCCTTGGGCCTGGTGGGCCGGAATGTACCTTGTCATCCCTGACAGGGAGGCATGACCATCCCTCTGCCCCCAGCCTGAGTTCTGGGTTGTTTACCAGCCTGCCACAGATGCCACCTTCCGCCACCCTCGTCCTGCCTCCTCTACCTCTAACCTCTCAACGCCTGTTTTGTGGTCCCTTCTCCTGCACACCAGCCTCACCATCCAGGTCACTGGCTGTCATTTTCCTGTGGATGTGGGAGAGGTAATGATGTTAATCATTTCCCAGCCACCCCAGACCCTGCAGGACAGCTCAGTGTAAATGACCACGTCACCTGTCCCACCTCGGTTTCCTGCACAGGAGGGCAGTGGTAGAGGAATAGGCATTCTAGGCTTTGGAACCAGAAGACTCAGAGGCCTGGCCAGCTTGGCCATTACTCTCTGTGCAGTTCTGAACAAATACCTCCCACTCTGCCCTCAGTTTCCCCATAAGAAAAGCACTTTGCCACATCTGCTGCTCCGAGCTCATTAGCTGGTGAGAGGGCAGCGAACGTGGCTTGTGCCACTTCCTGCTCCAGCAGACTGAGCTAAGGAGGTAGAAAAGCACCGACTCACTGCATTGGACTGAATTCATAGAAACCTATGGGCAGCAGGCATGGGCCGGGCTCACACCCACTCCCAGGAGCTGGCTACGAGGTGCTCAGAAAGTTTGCAAGTGGCTGTTAGCAGTGACCATTATTAAAAAGTAAATCATACAAACTTAAAGTTACATAACTTAGATTCAGTGGAGCAAGGGCTCAAATCCCACCACTTTCTAGTTACTGGCTGCTGTGTTTCACTATTATCAGCGCTCTGAGGTCACTTGGTCTCTTGTACTTAGCTGGTAGAGACGCATCCAGGGGTGTGAAATTGCTCTGCGACTTCCCAGATCCTCGGCGGCTTTCGTGGCTTGTGATTGGCCTTCGAGGGAGTGTTTGCACCACAGAAATTGGCAAACATTGATTGATTGCTTTGTTGACCGTCTAGACTCAGGAAAGTGCTGGGAAAAAATGTTAATAATGCAGATTAACTCAAAAGTATGTCATTCTGTCGTTGTTGCACTGTGGACAGCGGAGAAGATTGAGAACAATTTCTTCCGGTATTTAAGAGTTGCTACTCAGTTCAGCAAAGAATTATCTCTCATGCTTGATGAGTGAGTCATTTTTGGTGTTATGCTTCTGCCAGTTTACATTTAGAAGTTACTCCTGATCGCAAAAGAAAATGTCCGTTAGGAGGGCTACGCCTGTCCCTAAATTACATCTGTCAGTCAGCTATGCACACCAAGTGCGGCAAAATCAACAAAAATAGTCAGAGAGAAGCAGCAGGCTATGTGGCATTTATGAGAGATGGCGGTGTTATTTGGCTTCAGGGAGGGCTTCCTGGCAGAACAGGTCAGGAACCAAAATCAAGAACCATGCATCGGAAAGTGGTCAAACCCACGGCACAGCTCCGTGACTTTTGGCCAGCCAGCCACATGGTCATGACCAGCTCCCAAAGCAAGGAGCTAAACACCTGACAACCCCAGCCCTTCTAGGGACCCTTTCCCAGTGGTAAATGTCCTTCTCCAACCCCACAAACGGGCTTCCCTGACTTTGACTTAAGTTGGGCCTTCCTGTGTGTCTGACTTCTTCCAATTAAGCCTGCATAGGAGACCCTCAGCCGTAGTGTTGGTTTTTCCTTTTCACTCTACTGTCCTCTGTACTGTCAGTGGACACTTGGGGTGTTTCTGGTTTGGGTGAGTGGCTGTGAGTAAATGCACATAAGCGTCAGTGCAGGGCGTGTATGGAGGAGCAGGGTCACTGAGGCCAGGGACATCCTCTGTTCAACTTTTGTAGATTGTGCAAAACCATGTCCTAAGTTTTGCACCAAGGCACGGTCTGCCTTGCAGCAGATGCGGCAAGGACATAGCCCTCCTGGCTGTTATCTGCCTTGTTTTGCTCTAGGAGTTCTGGTAAGCGCATATGGTGCTTCATTGTGGTTTTAATTTGGGTTTCCCTGGTGGCCCATAAAATCAAGCACTTTTTCACACTCTTGGTGGCCATCTGGAGATCCTGTTTAAAGTGACTGTGCAAGTCTGTGGCCCATTTTTCCAGCAGTGTGGCTGATGGAAAGGAGGTCCTTAAAGACTCCCGGTGTGGAGGAGTTCCTTCTACACCCGACACACTCCTGAGCACACCTCAGACCCCCGTATTGTGTGCCACTCCTGGGCCTCTGTGAGCTGCACCTGCAGACCCACAGCGGTGTCTTTATAAGGGCTTTGGGCTCAGACCCACTCACTGAAGAAGTCCTGCCTCGGCACCTGTGTTATTGCACGTGGCTCTGTGTTGATGTGTCCTTGGTCCACTTGGGTCCTGGGTCAACGCTGCTGGGTGTGAATTGCACTGGCCTGGGGGTCAGGTGTGAATTGGCTGCCTGTTTCGTTCTGCATCAAGATGGCTTGGCTGCTCTTGGCCCTTTGCAGTTTCCCATGGATCTTGGAAATCCATCTGTTAGTGTCCAACAAGACAGACTTTGCCAGGAAAACATGGAAGGGAGACAGAGCACGTTTCAGGAAGAGGAAATCACCTCATTCGGTCATTTTTCCATGCATTTAGCCCCTGCTGTGTTCCACGCGTAGGGCTCCATGCCTAGGTATGTTCACATGGGCCACAGCCCTGGAGGGCAGACCTTAGTCTAGCTATGTGTCACTGATGAGACACTGGAAACTGGAGCAGAGTGACCACCCCAAGAGCACAGAGCATAAGTGCAGAGTGAATGTATATTCATTCATCATTCATCATTCCATGACTATTACCATATGCTTCTTATGTGCCAGGTGCTGTGCTAAGTGCTGGGACTACAACTGCCACTGTACGTGTCCCTAACTCCTATTTCTACCTAGGCTACCAAAAAGATAGGCAAATTTTTTTAAGATGGAGAAGAGATGGTCACTGTAAGCTGAAGAAACAGCATGTGCAAGAGCCCTGGGGATGTGAGAGAATCTGATGCATTTGGGACCCATGTGAATTCTTGCAACCTGAGCAGAGGGAGGAGGGCACAATGGGCACTGGAGGGTCTGATGCTGGGTAAAGAGCTGTGCTTTTCCTGGACCTGCCAGGACTGGTGGAGGCCACAGGGAAGATCATGAGATTGGAAGAAGGGAGAACGATCAGAGTTCAGAGAGGGCCTTGTCCTGAACTTTCAAGGGTGGTAGATAGGGTGGAGGAGGCTGGAGAGAGACCTGGGACATAGAAGACACAGGATAAAACAAGGGTCAGAGCTGGGAAGAAAGGAGCAGGGTTTGGGGAGCAGAGGAGAATGAGGGCAGGGGGTGAGCGGTACTCTGGGATCCAGATATGGAGGCTGTGTTTGTAGCAGGTGGGCAAAGGGGCAGCTGCTTGGTCTAAGCCAAGCCAGTGGAGGACCAGTGGAGAGCAGTGAGGTGAGCTGGAGAAACCCCCACCCTGGCACCTCTGACTGATGTGCTGGGGGTCCATAGAGCGCCCCCACTCAGCAGGTGCTCCGTGAGTTTTGAGTGAATGAGACCTTCCATTCTCAGGCATCGAGCCATGTTCGTTTCCAAAACACTTTCTATTATTTCAAGTGACCTGGATGATCCCCAGCCACATTCCCAGGACCGTCCCACGTCCTTGTCCACCATGTCCCCTGTGTCTGTAACAAACAGACTACTCTGTCTGAGATGGGCCATTCTCACCATGCAGAGGTGCCAGGCCAGCACCTGGGCATGCCGAGACCAGGCTCTCCTCTGGGACTGTACCTGACAGGGTGAGGAGAGGCTGACTCTGGGGTCAGCGCCCACGATCCTATTCACAGCCAGAGTGGACATACCCACTATCCTGACCATCAGCTTCCCAGCTCCTGATCATGCCGGGCATGTGCTATAATCAAGTTGAAGACCGAGTGTGGTTCACGCCTGGCCACCATGGTCCTCACAGTCCCCCTCATTTGGAAGTGTGGTGCCACGTCTTCACTGAAAGGGCTCCCACCCATCACCCGGCAGCATTGCCGGCTCCCTCCTCCTGCCAGGGCGCCAGGCCGGTCCTCCCCTGACGGCACTTGTCCCCTCTATAGCACAATCACTCCAATACATGCCAGGAAGCGCACAAATCAAGGACAGGAAGAGAGGGAGCAGTCAGAGAGCTTTCCCGGTGAAAACAGAGGCCTGTTTTAGCACCGACGTCAGGGCCCTGCCTGCCATGACCAGCACAGAGGAAAGCGCAAGCCATCAGGGACAAGCGAGGGGCTCTGGAATTGTCCCCGCTTGAACCTACTACTGTGGCCTCCCGGGGCCAGTGGGCAAGGGAGGGTGGGAAGGGGACAGCTGCAGCTCTGAGCTCTGACCTTGCAGCAGTAACAGCCCCACAGCTTGGGGAGACTCTGTGCTAAGCCGTGCCTCAGTTTCCCTCTATAAGCTGGAATCTCCAGAGTGGCCACCTGTCAGGTAGGTGTCGTTTGCTTGGAATAGTTGCAGTGCAGTATGGGTAACCCCTTGCCCAGGTGAGCGCTCAGTCACCCATAGCTTCTTGTTTGAGGATTAATACTCCCAAGCTCTCTCTGCAGAGTCCCCAGCCCACTCCATCCGTGGGGGCTGCTCTGGAAAGGAAAGACCAGAGCATCAACTCGCTTGGCCTCAAATGTCCCCAGGGGAATATCTCAGAGGCAAAACCCACTGATTGGGCCAAAAGGAGCCCCTGTTGGGAATGAATAGGCATCTTCCTTCCCAACCCCTGCAGGACCAAGGGCCAGAGAACCCAGGGTCCCCTGCTGTTCACCACAGCATGCCCTGGTCACCCCACTCTGGCCTCCCTCCAGCCTTCCATATGCTTCCTTGCGGGCATGCTAAAGGAAAGGCTGCTGGTGGCTGCTCCCCAGTCCCTGTCCCAGACCAGCAGCTCTGACCTAAGTCTCGGGCCACGAGGCAGATGATCCCTGCTAGAGGGGCCTGGTAGTGAAGGACTCCGTTCTGCACATGACTGAGCTCTCTGTGGGCAGCCGTGAGTACCTTTCCTCTTCATCTCTGGCAGGTGGACCACTGCTTCCAGGGCTGGACCCCATACCAGCATGTGCCTGCCTCTCTGTCACGCACAGTTGAGTCCCCTCTGCACCCCACCTTGGCCCCTACTTCTGGGATGACCTGAGATGAGTCTCAGGGACTTGGAATGAATGAAATGCTCAGGGTAGGATGGTCCCAACTGACTCTGAGACCACCCATGGGGTCTTGGGGGCTCATGTCTACCTCCTGGTGTAAGGTGATGGTTGGAGATGAAGATAATTTGAAGCAATCACAAGCCAAGAATCCAAAGACCCTCCATCCTGTAGGGCAATGGCTTGTGCTTGTGGTTGCTGGAACCCCTAAACCTGGCTGTTTATGACCTCCAAGATTCCAAGATGGCAGTGGAGCGTCTGTGGCCTGGCACCAGCCACACCTCGCTGGGTGGTTCTCCATGGGGTCTGAAGCTTGACGCCCTCAGGCCAGGGCATGCCAGTGGCTGGAACCTCCAGACACACCCCAACTGGCCCTTACACACTTGGTCTGAGTAGCCGCCAGGGCCAGTGCTGCTGTTCCCAAAGCCCTGATTCCTCCTGGTAGGGCTGCCAGCTTCTCCTGGCCCTGAGAAAGCCACTTTGAGAGCCAAAGGGGTCCCAGTTGGGAAGGTGCCCCAGAAGTGCACCTAGTGACTTCATGCCCAGTGAGTGGCCACTCTGAATGGCCCCCAGAGTGAGACAGAGGCCAGAGCCTGTAGTCATGTCCCCCAGCTTGAGTGCGGTCTGGTGCCCTGGCTAAGGTCAGTCCCCACATCGCCCTGGGTTCCAGGCAGAGCCCCCCAGGGCTCCTCTGTGGGCTCTGGAAAGACAAACAAACAGCCTGGTGGTGAAAGCATCCCTGCATCTCTGAGTGCAGACAGACTGCGTCGGGACAGAGAGCCCCCAAATGGGTCACCACTGCGGAGAACAAGCTGCCGCCTGTGTGCCGGGAGCTGCCCAGATGCCCTCGACCACTGGGACGACAAGGAGACAGATGGCATCTGTGCTCAGTGGCCTAGGGCCCTGCACTGCAAGGCCGGCAGAGGCAGGAGAGCCCGGAGCAAGGAGACCTGCCCTCGCCACGTCCGCGCCTGACCCTGCCCACCCCTGCTCTCCCGGCACTGGGGTCCTCACTGCGCAGACAGTGGAGGGCAGCGGGGAAGTGAGGTGGGCTCTCTCTGCTTAGACCCCAGCCCGTCTTGAACCTGGAGCAGTGGAGCCACCACGCTCGGTAGTGAGTGTCAGACATGTGCTCCAGGCCACTCCTGCACTGCCATCGCGCTGATCCCCTGACCGCCTATGACACATTAATCTCAATGATCATTTCCACTTTAGAGAGGGGGAAACTGAGGCCCAATGAAGGTTCTGTGGCAGATACAGACAGAAATCAGGTCTCTGGCCCCAACTTTCCACCTTGGCCGTGCCCTTGCGGGGCTGGGGGCACCCAGGGATGGCTCCATCTGAGGAGTCTGAAAATTCCTCAGCATCGTGTTTTAACAGGAAGAAAGAAGTGTTATAGGAAGTTAGAAGAGAACACATTGATTGAGTATGGAGCGTGTACTGGTCCAAGATTTCCTTCCTTTACTGTCCACAGATCACCACCAGCACCATGAGCATCCCCAGCGTCCCCAGTAAGCCCCAACATGTTTAGTACCCCCAATATCCTCAGCACCCCCTGCTTGGCCAGACTGTCTCATCCCAGCGCGCAGTTCCTGGCTTCCCCTGGATGCAGGTGCCACCCCAGCTTCCCGAGCAGTCGGTCCCATTTCACCTCCCTGAAGCGCTGCTGCCAAGGGGCTTTACTGAGCCTTACAGGGGAGGAGAAAGGGGCCATTCTCTGTCCACTGTGTCCACCAGGCTCTACAGCGAGGATGGAAAAGGAGGGGCAGTGAAGTTGGTAATGTTGACCTGTTTCTGCCTCCTCTGCTGGGGAGGGGTCTCTTCACCACCGCCTTGTCCACAGGGACCAGTCTGAAGGTGGCGTTTGGAAATGATGAGGGGTGAACATCAACCCCAGGGTGGCCGTGGCCTTGGCGTAGCAGTATGGGTGCTCCCCTAGGGCATGGCCGTGCCCTGTGCTCAGAGCCCAGCAGGCGGGTGTGGTCATCTGGGCTGCCAGAGTTGCTGGGCCAGGCCTCTGCACACAGTGGGTGCTCAGTTAATGCAGGTCAGGGACCAGGCTCGTTAGTGGGTGCTGCCCCCTGCCCCGTACCCGAGCTGCTGAAGGCTCTGCCCCTTGGGGGAAGGGGAGGAGCAGAGCATGGAGGGAATCCAGCCGAAGTCAGGGCAAGTTCCTTTGCAGGCCTAGGACTTCTGAGAGTGCATTGGAAGCCGCTTAGGGGTCAGGCAGGCAGGGTTGCCCTCCTCAACTACAGGCGGACAGGGAAGCCCCAGCCTAGACAGCAGGACATGCCCCAGCCCAGACAGCAGGACATGTATAGAACTCAAGACTCCCCATGCCCATCAAGGGTCCTCCCCACCCAGCCAGGCCACTGAAGAGAAGGTGTGCTTAGGGCGGCCTCCAGACCAGCCCTGCCCCGAGGTTCCCTGAGGAGCAGAACCCCAGCTGCTCCTCTTTCTCCTTGGACTC
>PVJX010020022.1:0-34018 GCA_004027295.1 Dolichotis patagonum
AGGAAGTCAAACTGGGATTCCAAATCGAAGTCATTGAAAGAGAGGTGAATTCGACTGCCTGGGTCAGAGATTATAGTCCAGATGCAGTTTAAATTATTTCCATACCCTTCAGGGTAATCAGGAGAAAGAACTGTTCCCATTGGTGCAGTAAAGTTAGAGAGACAAGGAACTGGTAAAATAGGAAGATTATAAAGTACAATAAATAATCAAAAGGAATGTTTTATATTACTCTGTCACAGTCTATATTTAATCAGCTATTTGATAAATATATCAAACCATGTAAATTATTTTATGAAGCAGAAAAAAATTTCTATATCAGAAAAGGAAACCAATACCCTTTATGAACTGAAGACCATATATTTACATATATGCACAAAAATATAACTGGAGTAAAAGCAACAATTTACTTTGACATTTATCATGTTTGTTACTAGTTTAGTAACTACTGGGTTGAATCTACATTGAAACTCTGTTTGTTTTGATGTATTTTTCCCTGACGAGACAAAAATTTGAGATCATATTTTAAGATTTCAATGTGGCAGGGAAATATAAAGGCCTTGTATCTCTCTTGAAGTTCTTTAACTTAGTTTCCTCTGCTTACCAAAAGGCCTTGCATGCCCTCCTCTTCCACACTCTTTTACGTGCCTGAATCTTGAAATAGTTTGATTCCGTAAGCCCTGATTTAAAGTATACCTCAAAAGCTTTCTGTAAAGAAGAACATACTGGGCTGGGGATTTAGCTCAGCGGCCTAAGTTTCTGCCTGGCAAGTGCGAGGTCGTGAGTTTGATCCCCGGTACCAAAAAAAAAAAAAAAAGAAAAAGAAAAAATAAGAAACACGTACTGCATACTTTGATGTTGCAAGACACGTGATCTTTTTTGCAGGTGAGGTGTCACCCTGGCAGTGGAGCAGTTAAAGTGCTACATGGAAGCACGCAGTTTACATTTGAAAACCATTTCGCTCACAAACCCAGATAGCAGGCTGTATTTGGCAGAAGATTTCACTTTGTCTTTTTCTGCGTTAAATGACACCCACCTGGGCAATGTCCAACCAATGTCACCACCCTAATCAACCTTATCAATTAAATAGCGAAGTCTTTATATCACACTTTAAATCCCTAATGATATCAGTGCAGTTTTTAAGGAACTTCCTTTCGCCCAAGATTACTACCAACACTAAATGTATGGCTTACTGTTAAGTCCTATTATCCATATGAACATTTTGCTTTTACAAAATTCTTCCATCTATTTTTTAATGCTTTGTTTTATGTAACTGCATACTAATATAAATAAAAAAACTAGAATTTTGGTTAAAATTACAGAACAATTTGTATATAATTCACAGTTAAATTTTCATAAAATTTCCTTTCTGTGTTAAGTTTTGCAAGCTTCTAAGTTATTGGGCTTCAAGTAAGGATAATTTCTATGAATTTAATAATTTACTCTTGAGTAAATCCTTTCAAATCCATTTTCAAGACAGGCATGCAGCCCTATAATCCCAGCACTTAGGAAAGCTGAGGAAGGAGGAGCCTAGGAACTTAGCAATTTAAATAGACTTCGTCTAAAAATAAAAACAAAGTGAAGGGCTAGGGATATAACTAAGTGCAAAGGTGCTGAGTTCAACTTGGTATCATTTTTTTTTCAAATAAGCTATTGTTTATATGTAAAAGCATTAATTGCTACAATTTCATCATGTATCAAGATGCTGGTCTTAATTATTTTTAAATAGTGATAAATGTTCTGCAAATAGCCAATAAATTTAAAACAATTTTAGTCAGCAATATTTTCAGTAACGTATTTACCATCTACTAAAATGCTTTCCAAATATTATCATTTTCCTGTGTTATATTCCATTAAGGGATTTGTTTTCAATATTAAACTGACATCATAAAATACCTAGAATTAAAGATACTCAGTCTCTTAAAGTATTAATATACTTTAGGTGATATGAATAGAATTAAATTAGATTACCTAATGTATTTTCATCTCTCAAAAGGACTTCACAAAGTGATCTTAGTTAGATACAAGAACAAGCCCTAATCTAAGAATATTCTAGTAAGGAAATCTGTGTATTCTTACTTTTCCTGCACTTCCTGAATAGTGAACAAGATGTAGTATTGTTAGGGAAATTTTTGCCAGATTAAAAAAAAGAAAAAGAAAAGACAAGAGAAAAATCTCACTTCATTGTAATGGAATGAGGACAGTATTTAATTGAGTCTCTAAGAGCATCAACAGGTAATAACACTTATGCATGTGTTGTAGTTAAACAGAATATCTGGACAAATACTTTTAATCCAAGCACATTTCATATCATAAACATTAATGAATTTTATTCTGTGTAATATAAACAAATGGTACTGTATGCATTTAATGCAGGCATCCATATGCAAAGGTAAGTTAATGCATTATATACAAAACAGAAGTTTTAAATATTTTAAGAGTTCTTGATTGCTAATATGCACACATATCTTTTTAAAATAAATGAGTATTTGAATTAGTACAGATATATAATTTCCATAAGATACTATGTATAAATAACAAAATGACACAAATTTAAGTGTAATGAGAAAATTTGTAATATGTATTTTGAAATTACCAAGTGAACTATGTTAACTTTATTTAAATCTGTAACGAAATTTGTAATTTGGCAAAATCACACTTGTTAAGGATAGTATCGCAAAGTGCTAGTTGTCCAAAAATAATTACACGGTTCCAGCTCTTTGCAATTAATTACAAAAGCAATTATATGCAAGGACAGGGTAACATATGCTCTCTAGAAGCAAAGCATTTGGTACTCACAGATACAGATGGGTATGTTTGCAGACCATTGGTTATTCTCTTGACAAACAATGGATTTCTCTCCAATTAATTCAAACCCAAACTGGCATTCAAACCTTAAAACATCACGATTAGAAAACCCATCTCCTTCTCTAATTCCATATAAGGGTGTACCGGGATCACCACAGCTTTCTTTCTCAATTTCTGGAAAAATAGAATATAAAAGTCACCTTCCCAGAGCTGGAAACATATGATACCATACTACAAGGAGAGTAAATGCATACTATGTGAAGATAGCTCAGGAAAAAGTATGGATGTATTCACTAATCTTTTTTCATTTTCTTTTGCTGTGCTTATTGACAGGATTTATAGCAGTGATTTATAGGGGAAAATTAGTATATTTCTTTCATTTTGGTAGTTTAGGAATCTAAGGTCACTATCAGTAATGAGGGTGTTAGAGGTTGTACCTAGCAGACCAAATATACAAAGTTTTAGATTTTGTTTGTACGACATTTATACATATATTCATGAGCATTCTTATGTAGATTTTTCTCCCAAATCCCAAAGGCTTTTTATTCTTGCACTATGCATATGATACAATAAATTCTTATATCCTGAGCAGCACATGCAGAAGTGTTTACTGCCTGTATGTGCTTATTGTATTCAGCAAGTACCTCTAACACGATCCACGGCTTTTTTCGGGTAACTGTTGGCTGAGTTACCTCCCCAACTAAACAGTAACTGTCTACTTAAGAGCAGAAGTTAATTTTACATTCCTAATTGCCAAGCTACATTCCTAGAAAAATTTTTTCTGGATTCATTGAAGGCTGAAAAGGAGTTGTTCTCAGAGCATCATTTAAAAAAGCACCTTTTGGAGAGCCATCAACCATGCAAATGTCTGAGATTGTCATGTGAAAATGTGAATGTCAGCAATATATTGCTGAGGTGGTTATGAAATCCCAGTTATTGTCTTCAAACAACAGCAAGAAGAAAGTAAATATAAAACCAGGAAACAAAACTACCGTACCCTGACTCTGACTCCAAAATTTACGTACTTCTGCTTGTTCTATAATGCAAAAACCCCGATGTAGTATGCACCTTTCCAGTCTTTCTTATGCTTTTATATTAAATATATATAACATATAAAATTATAAATATATATTGATAAAATATAAACATTATCACCACAATGTATTGCTTTATAAAAATATAAATAGCATGCTTTATTATCACCTTTATTATACTGCCAAGATTGTTTAAAAGTCTTTTTTTAGCCAGACAATAATGTTTCAGAGCTACAGCACTACCTCAGTTTATGAACTTAATTTGTTTCATGATTTTGGGAAAGACGGATGCGTTTGTGTATGTGTGAGAAAGATGACCATGATTGTGTTTGTCGCCCAATGTGGAGTTTGTAAGTGGAAGCAAAATTTTGTGAAAGGCTTTTACTTTTGAACTGAAATGTTTGGAAAGAGAAATGTTAATGAACTAAGGTATTACTGTACTTTTGTAGAAATCACAGATAGTGATAACCATTCTTTTAAAACACTGGACTTCTTTTACATAGTTTTATTTGTCATGAGTGACATCGTCTACAACATTTTTGTTGTTTTCCCCATCCAGTTTTAATATCAAGAAAGCAAATCAGCAATTGTTTATATTTTAATCAACTTCTTTTTAGTCTGTACAACTTGAATCCTTAGTGTTTGGACTTTCCCCCAGAAAGCTGGCAATTTAACATTCGTTAGAGATATAGATATGGCGTTTCCAAAATTGGTAGCTCAGTGGTCATGGAGTTGTTACACAGTTTATATGTATTGCTATTACAAATGTAAGCCATAAATATTCCTCATATTTAAGGCTGTTTCTTGTGTTTACTTCTCTGGCTCTTTTTCTTTGTCCTTAAAAGGGTTGCCAATTTCTTAGTTTGTTTAAAAAGCAGGAAATGTTCTTGTTGATCTGTACTATTGTTCTGATGTTTGTCTAAGCATCGACCCTTTTCATCCTTTTGGATCTCATCTTTAACTCTCTTTGGCATTGTTTTTCTGTTCTTTTTCTATCTTTTGCAGTTAACACCTTAGTCCAATTTTATTAATTTATTTCTTTTCAGCCTTGCTGGTTTTCAACAAATACATAAAATTCAGAATTTTATTCCAAGTACTGCTTTGACATGAGAAATTTTATTGTTCAACTTCCATATAGCTTAGAGTTACCATTTTGTTTTCCTCTTTAATTCATAAATAATTTTACTGTTTTTAAATTCATGAGTTAGGACTATAATTTCTTCCATGGTTTGTATTTCAGTGTTTTAAAAAACCACAGGGCTTTTTTTTTGTTGACTAGTAATATTATTTCTTTAGTATTCTCTCTATATATATAGATGGATAGATACTGATATTGATACATATCACAGTGAATAGACCTGTAAAATATCAAGACAATTTATCTATGTCAAGTTGAAATTATTTGTGACCTTAATTATTTCTATCTACTTGTTCTGACAAGTTACAAAAGATGAGTTAAAATTTCTAACTGAATAGGGATCTTATCACATTTCTTTATATTTGAGTCAGACTTGCTCCACATATTTGAAACCATCATTTAACTATTCAGTTTAGCATGATTCAACTATTCAGTTTACACAGGAAACACTTATTTTTGTGGCAGATGCTGGTCTAGGTCTGTCATGTAAATCAATGAATAAATACAGTGATTCTTGATCTCTGGTGGTACAAATACTGCTGGATATATGCAAGCAATAACCTACAAGTAAGGAACATGGTATTTTAAATGGTGATACATGTTACGGGGGGCAGCTGGTGATCAGAGAATAGGGGCATTAAAATGCCAGTTAGACCTTGCTAGACTTATAGTTCTACTATTCTTATTTAAAACTTGTTTCTGTTACTGGACAAATAGATTCTTCATCATCTAAAAGTATCCTTATTCTACCTTTACTGTTAGTTGCTAAGACACAGAATTTTAATTTGAAATTATCTCCCTCAACATATTTAACATTTTCCCCTACTCCTCTTAGCATTGCAGTATTCCTGATGAGAAATATACTAGATTCATTTTCCTTTTTTTCATAATTAACCTTTTCCCTGATCCTTTTCATTCTTTTCTGCAAGACTTAAGGCTGTTATTTTGCGTAGCTGTTTTTAAAAAAAAAAATTGGCTTTCAAAATCTCATTTTTCGTTTGGTGATTGATTGATTACTTCTGCCAACTTGTAATATATTTTTCAGTTCTAGAAATTACTAATATTATTCCTTTTAAAAAGTTATTTTTACATATTTTTGTCTCTGGATCTCTTTTGTAGTGACTTTTGGGTATTTAGGATTAAACCCTCATGTTGTATTTTCAACTTTAACGTTTTTCATTTAGCATTTTAGAAGAATTCCACACACATATATGCATATATTAATATGTGTATATTCTTATATTTGTACATAATAAATTTCAGTTTGTAATTAAACACTATTTGATATATGTACTGTAAAATTATGTTTTCATTTCCTAAATATTTAATGATCGTTACTAGTTCTTGTTTCATTACCTCTTATTTTTGAAGCATATATTTTTCCCTTTTATTCATCTGAGGATTTCTAATATAAATATTTTTTTTCCTTTTTCACTGTTTCTTTATATATAAGAAAAGTACTGAGAAATAAGTAGAGTGAACTTATTTCTAAAGCAACATGTTTGAAAATATTTTCAGTAAAGTATGATTGTTAAACCCATGATGGAAATGTGCAGGGCAACATAGCCTAGGGCAGAATCAAACTGCTGTGTTTGACTAAGCTGTCGGATAAATATTTTCATTCCCTTCCTTCTTTACACACCTGCAGGTTTTACAGTCTCCATCATCACCTAAACTACCCCACTTTCACGCTTCTTTACTCTAATGTCAGAAAATCATTGTACTTCTGAGGTGAGTACGTGCTTGTATTGATCTGTGGCACATTCTATACTTTGCTGTTCCTCCCGACCTGAAGAGACCTCTCTCCTGATGCCCTGATAATTCCCTCTCTGGGCACTTGGCTCTGCGGCTGGATTACTTTGCTCAGTGGCAATAGCTAGAGCTTCTCTGAATTGCCAGCAGCCCACTGGCCCTGGGCCGCATGGCTTCCCCTGTTGCTGAAGCCGTAGCTGTACACTGTATACAGCTTCATAGCAACTGAGATTTTTGTCTTCCTATTCTTTAGCCTTTTTAAAAAAATGTTTTCTATCATCTTTGGGTTAGGGGTGCGAGTAAGTGTTCAGTTATTTAGAATCAACGTGGGTTTTTTTTCTTCTTTAGTACAACAGTCTCAAAATTCAAGATATGTATGTAAATAAAGGTGTAATTTTGAAGTCATAACACTGTAACATAGACTGAAAAACAATATTCATATTTAAAATAAACACACACCTACTATGTATCGCTGCCTTTAACATTTTTATCAACACAGGAAGCAAGATTGACATCTGGACAACTATTTATTGCAATAGATAAGTTCTATATTAGAGATATTTCCAAAGAACAATTATAAATAACAGCTATCATTTAATGCCCATTAAAATATTCCAGTACTATGAAAACAATTTAAAATACTCATTTTGTAATTTAATCTTTAAAACAACCCTATAAAGGAGCGATCCTCACTACGGACAGATAAGAAAACTAAAGGTCACAGGAGTGAAGTGACTCACCCAGTTTTACATATTTTGTAAACAGTAGAATTTATGTCTTTCTGAATGCAAAGTGCTAATTACCATGTTATTATGCAAGGCATTTTCATTCACTTGTTATCTATTGATTAAGTCTATATGTAGTTTCCAATATCCATCAAAAATCATGCCAGGCATTGCATATCTGTGTTGATGACCCAGTGGCAGGTGCTACTACAATGGCTCCAACACACCAGAAAGGAATAGGTCAGGTGGTCATGATGCAGAAGATTAGGGTGTGGCCAGGCAACTGCGCAAATGGGAGTGTCTTGTCAATCAAGAAGATTCAAGACATACTCCCAAGCCCTGTAACCTGGGACCAATCAGAATGTTCTACTTTCTGTTTTTTCCAGTGTGAAATCAGGCAAGGTTTTGATAGGATGGCCTATGTATGACATCAGAATGGGAGATACAGAGGAGGTTCGCTCTTCATCTCATGACCACCATGAGCTATTTTAGTTCCCCCACTCTTACTCTGTAGAGCGTACATCTTTTCCTATCTTTAATAAATGAAATCTTTGCTGTCTTTCATGCTTGTCTTGTCCAGTTCTTTCCTCAAGACTGAAAGAATCTGGAAAGAATCTCTAGAAGGAGCTCAGAGCACCAAAGGCACAAATAACAGTTAGATAGGAAGTGAGAGAGTGACTCAGAGGTCAGGCATGCTCGTAAATGAATCACTCTTAAAAGAAGTAACTCAACATCCCACAAGAAGGACCTACTCCTTTTGCTTCCAATGACCTAACCTGCTTTCAGTGGTCCTCCCATTGCAGGTGCGATCACCTCCCATGCTGGGACACTGCTTTTAAAACATGGGGACCAGACTTCTAAGACATGGACTTCTGGGGGCACAAAACACATCCAAACCATGATACCATTATATCTTTCAAGGTCAAGCTACATTTCCTCCATAAAGTCTGGCCTGACCTTGAATGTACAGCATTTTGTTCTGTTCTTTGGGCTTCCATAGACCTTTGATACATCTATATTGGTTTATTATAGTTATGCATTTTTTCATTTCTCTTCTTTCATTACATTTTGTTCACATTCTATTTCAAATGTTTATGTGCATGGTGACAACAAATAATTATTTGTTGCTTATGTATCAGGCAAAGTTATAAGCACTTGTAATTAATCCTGACATTATCATAGGGATGACCCAAAGGAGGAAACTTGCTTGTGTAATTTCATACCAGTTTTAAGTGGAAGAGCTCATGCTCAAACCTAATGAGCATAATTTCCTCAAGCACTCCTCATCTTTAGCTGATGTGAATGTATCCCTTGGCTCCTACAGGATATCTTCCTCACACAACAAAACTTAATCCCCATTTGATATAGAATTTAGTTAGCATTCCACTAGTCCTTGATCTCGTCATCTTATAACATTTTTTGTTTTAGAATATAACATGAGATTGTGGTTTCATTAACAAATGCTGCCTCACCAAGAGCTAGCTCTGTATCTGTGTATCATTCACAATTAAATTTGGTAGGAATACACCAAGTATCTGTAGTATGTATCTGTTCCAGGAGCCAGAGGTTAACACCCACAGAGTAACAGCTGTTTCTTCTTGTTATTCTTTACTGTGCAGACAATGAAACAAGGCAAGGAAGAGGTGCTGAAAGAAATGCGGATGGGTGGTTAGAAGAAATACAGGCAGAGAATTCAGAATGTTTCTATTCTCTGTGTTAAGAATAGATTGGAAATATAGGTTGAAAATGCAATGGCTGAGATTTGTGAAAACAGGGATTTTTAATCCTCTATTTTTATTTCTCAAGTTAACTTTGATCCTTGATGCCTAAAGTAATAAACTCTGATTTTAAATTCAACCAGATTTTCAGCCAAAGAGTAACATCTGGCCTTAAAGTGACATAGAACTCCTGATTGATCAATCTCTCATTTGACTACAGTTGACACTGTGATTCAAATACTTCACAGAGAAACTGTGCAGGTAAGAAGAAAGTGATCTGTAAAACTTGCAGTTTTGCTGATTCTTAATGTTAAGAAGTCTCTAGGGAATTTCATGACCTCAGCAGCAAGCTTACAAAGGTGGTGAAATATAGAATCACGTAGCTAGAAAAGCCCTTGCGAGTTAAGCTAGGTTTCACCTTCGAGCACCTCAGATAAATGAGACTATAATCAACATTTATAGACAAGGAAATCCATAGCTGCCCAGGCAAAAGTAACGAAGGGCGCATGTGCAATAATAAATGTGTAGAGTGTTGGAAAATCATGATGAAAACACTGACATTTAAAATGCTTCATACTAAGCGAAAAAACTTTAATTAAAAATTCAGAATGGTGGAAAATATAGCCTGGGACAAAGTTTAACGTTTTTGTACTGAGCTGGTACACAACATCCACAGCCCGGAGTTACAATAATCTACACTTTCTGAGACACAGAAAGTAGAAGCACTCTAAAATGTTCATGAAGGCTTGTTAAACGTTATTGAACATCTTAGTATTAAAATTAGAATCTCTTCATTTGAAACATACTGTGCTTGAGTAAGATGACAATAGATAGTAGCAATGTACTGCATCTAAATAAGCTGGAAGAGGAAATTTTTATATATATATATTTTTTAAATTATTTTTCTATATATAATAAATAATTTAAAACTATGTTTTTTTGGTTCTAAATAAGACACTAGAGTATATTGATTCACAGTTGCTTTATGGATATATTAATCTATGCATTACAAACTACTTATATTTTATTTTCTTGGTATCTAAATTACAAATTTAGAGGATGAGTAGAAGACCTACAAGTAATGTCTGTAGACTCATAAGCTCATCAGCCTTCATAGCTATTGAATCTATGGATTTGTGTTTATAAGGCATTTTGTTTTATGATGATTATTGATTTTCATGATTATTCTGATTATGTATTCTGTGGAGTTTCATGCAAGACTCTGTTCAACAATTGCAATTTTCTCTCTATCTCTGTCTCTATCTCTATCTCTACCTCTGTCTTTTTTTCTTTCTCTATCACTGACTATCCTTGTCTCTTTCTTTAGAGAACATTTTGGAATACACCATGGGACTATGTTTATTTTTAGGGATATGTCTATCTTTTCTCAGATTTAACAAAAAGGAAACAAGTAGTTTACAGATGTAGGTTATTAACTATTATTAATTATTATTTTTAAAAATTTTACAATGATTTTAAAAACACTGTACTGTGAACAAATGTTCTATCCCATAGTTTCCTACTTTATAAATATGTTTCATGTCCAAAATTTAATAGGATATGGTAGGAATCATTTGGGAAAAAAAACACAACATTTTTAAGTGCTTTAGTTCAGGAAATTTAAATCTAATCTCATCAAATTATGTGGATAATTAGTTCACTTCAGCTCAATATATGTGACCCATCCACTGTGTATGAGAAATTGTACCAGGAACTGTGGCCGCTAGACAAACTATGCCAATTTAGCATTTGATTATTTTCAGCAGAAGGCACCTGAGCAGATATAGAAGGAATTTTTATCTTTTCTACCTCAAAACAGGCCATAAAATTTTACACAGTGTATACAGAAAAGTATCTTCCTTATAATAGAAGAGAAAATCCTTGTCACTAGAGACTGGGAATCAACCACAGATGAGTCTGACACAACTTATTTAAATGTCTTTGTCTTCTGCTAGTTTCCTCTAAAATATTTCTTAGTCAACCTCCACTCTATGTTGTATCTTTTTGTGTCCACTGTATCTTTTTGTGTCTTCACAAGTTTATTATTTCTTTGTCTGAAAAGTACATAATCTTTCGGCTCTGGTCACTTTAGCTCTTCATTTCTTGAGAGAATAATGTACATGTAAATTTTTAATCAAGTTATTACATTTTTCTCCTGTTAATCTGCCCTATGTCAGTTTAACTAACAAAAGACTTAAGAGGGTTGGAGGGATATTTATCCTCTTCCACACCACAAAAAGATATGTGGCATAATCTGCCCTTAAGAGTTACAGTCTGTGAGAGCTGCCCAAATTGATACATTAAAAAAAATCCTCCATATGCATTCTTAAGAAAAAGAAAACAGGCTACACTCTGGTTAAAACAACTGCTATAAAATACTAAAGTTTTAAAACTTAAAAATGATTTTGGAAGTTAAATGATGTCCTTTTGGTATTCTGACTTATGTGGTATGGTATGGTTTAGACTATTAAAGATGCCACATGAAGGGGCCAGGGATATAGCTCAGAGGAACCAGTGCCTTTCTAGCAAGTACAAGGTCCTGAGTTTGATTCCTGATATCAACAACAACAAAAAGGCATACAAAGTCACAAGTAAATTCCTTTCTCTAACTTGCATTGAAACAGCATCCTTAAATTTGATCTAGTGTTGATTTACTTAAGGTCTATCCTAGAAACCATTCAGAATGTGCCCTCAGTTTGAACTAGCACTGTTTCTATGACAAAAGGACAATGTCATACGCTACCTGAACCTTAGGACACTATGAAAGTCTGCTTTCATTGTCTTAGATCAGTACATGGTATCATCTAGCCAGTCACAATAAACAGATCATTTCCTTTGCAATTTTTCAGGAACAGTCCTTATTCATATTTTCATTAATTATTCTATTAATTCAATCACTCATTAGTGCACTCATTTAAAAAGTTATCCTGAAATTTCACTGTCTTAAACAAAAATAAGTAAAATGTAGCCCATTGTTGTCTAACAGAAAATGAGAATCATATATAAATATGAAACACAAATTATTTACCTTTAGAATATAATAAATGGGAGACACTGAAAGGAAATTGAAGAATTGTAGTTACCAGTGAAAAAGCAAAAGCTATTTTATAATTTGAACATTAGCTGAGATTAGGCAAGTTTGCACGGATATGTAGGTGTTGAGCAGTAGTTTCTGATATTTCAGGAGGAAGGAAGATTTTGACTGAAGGAATGACAATGTGAAACAAACCAGCTCATTTGGAGAATTCAAGTAGCACATTATGTGTGGAGTTTGGTTTCGAGGAGGGCAAGGGAGGATGAGATTTGGAAGAAGTGGGGTGAGCCTTGTGTATAATCTGCAGGGAGTCTGACCTTATTGTAAGCAGAGATCTGCCGCTGATAAAGCACACTGAGACTACACAAATCATATAAAAAATCACACATAGCAACAGTCACATTAACCTCATGTGAGGTAAATGAAATGTCATACAGTCTACAGTCAATTAAAGAGACATGACCTTGCTCCTTAGCAGCTTACAACCTGATAAGAGCGATAGAATGAAAGTTTTAGGAAGCACTGTGTTTTATAAGAAGACTGCACACAGCAGCACTCACTTGCACCCCTACTTAACCTGTCTATTTTTAAAATAGTATCCTTTGAATTACCTTGAATGAAAGAACAAAGTGAAATATAGATTTTTGTCTAAATCTTTGTAGCTCTCTGTTTAAAAAAGTTTGCAAGCAAGGATAGATCAATATTTTCTGAACTATAATAGCATTCAAAGTGAATGGATTTTTCTTTCAAAAGAACCATAACTATTAGACCGACAGCTGCGATCAAAAATTTCAAAATACTGTTGCTCTTACTGTATCTAGCAGATGGCACAGGTCTTATAATTATTAGAAGGTATAACTTTGCATATGTATGAAGCAAGGAAGAACAATGAGCTGCTATTACCATGATTATTGAAGACCACAGGGAGAAAAGCCACAGTGCAAAGAATGAACAGAATATGACCTTTGCTTCAAAAGTATCTTGTCGACACACTATCGGTCCTCAAAGAATTAAAGCCTAAGAGTAAGTACTCTCTTTCCAACTAATAAACAGTCATTGAGATCCCGTATGTGCTGAGCTAGTCATGGGGAATGGGGTATTTAGGCGAGGTGTTTGCTACAGGAGATGAAGATAAAATTTGATCAGACACTTTGCAGCAATGGTAGTGAATATAGAAATAATGAATACAATTATATATCTTTGCAGCTGATTTCTTCATATCAAGTTAGGTCCCTGACATTTATATTGATAACTACTTCTCTGTTATTTTTATCTATCTTTTAGGCTCTTGGGGTTCTGTGTCCAACAAAACTTTATTCAGGCACATCTCTGAAACTGAAGCTAAGAGAGGCTGAGAGAGAGAGATGCAAGATTGAAGTTAGCCTGGGTACCTTAGTGGGATTACGTGTCAAAATAAAATTAATAATAACAGTGATTAAAAATAAGAGCTTTGGTATGTAGCTCAGAGTGTTTGACTGCTTACCTGGCAGCTATGAAGTATTGGATTCAGGATTGAGTACTGAAAATTAAATACTTTTAGGCAAGGATACTAAACTATAGTTAGAACTTTAGTTATCATGAACTTCTAGAAAACTATTTTAACTGTTCTGAAATTACAGAACTACTACAATTTTAAAAGAATATGAAGTTGTATTTCAGATATCCTGTTTGGAGGCTATGGCTAATGTGTAAAAAGTATGCATCTGGTTTTTTTTTGTTTGTTTGTTTATTATACAGTATGTACAAGACATAGTCTTTTGGACTGAAGGTTAAAAAGTTGCCAAAGTTACAGAATCTGCATAAAGGCAAAATATGACTTCTAAAAATATATAAAAAATTTAAATGTAAGACAATATGCTATTACTTAGTCACGATATTACCTAAATTTAAAGGAAGGAATGATGATTGCAGCATTGGAGAGAGAGAATGTAGGGATGATCACAGGAAACAAGCTGAGTTTCTCATGGTGCTAATAATTGACAGGAGCTTTAAATAAATTAAATTAGTAAAGACTGGAACTTAGTAAAGACTGAAATGGAGGTGAGAAATTCTGGCAGAATAAATAATTCCAGCAATTTCTTTTGCAGTGGGAAATACAGAAGATTGAGCATTAAAATGACTTTAAAATATTATCTTAAGCAACATAAGCTCCATAGGATGTTAGGAGAGATTCATTTATTTTTAAAATCTGAAAGACTGAATTCACATATGGACAATAACTGGGCCATATGTGATACATAAATGTGAACCACGGGAGAGGTCCAGACGGCCCAACTAAGGCATCCATGACAACCAAGAACCAAAAAGAATAAATGTATTTAGCAGTAGTAAACTTCTTTCATTCTCTCCCCACTTCCAACTCAGAATCAACCAAGAAAGCCAGGTATGCTGCCTGAACTTATGGTAACAGATGCTCTACCTGACTCAGCCTACTGCCAGCTTGCCCATGGCACCACCTCCAGTCCTAGCTTCACTGAGCCCTCCCTTTTCATTTAACTATGAAATGTTTCTACTGCACAGACCGCATTTGACTATCTGCCAAAAACAAGTGATGTGTCTAGCTCCCTTGCAACAGCAAGTTGGACACTAATGGTCTTGGATTTTTCTCATCTGTGTGATCTTCATTTATTTCCAATGATCCTAGTACATGTTTAAATATAACTGCTTACATATTCATAGATACACTGTGACACACACATGAAAATAAATTACTACAAAATATTCTTTATACAACAATTCCTAAACCCATAAGTGTATTATAGACAAAGTCCTCTGTAATTTTCTATTCTGCTTCATTCATTTAAAAAGTGCAAGTTGGCCATGGTGGTGCATGCCTATAATACATGCATTGAGGAGCCTGAGGCAAGAGGATCTCAGAATTGAGGTCAGCCAAAGCTACACAGCATCTCCAAAAGCAGAACCAAAAAGGTAGACCTAACCTATTAAAATGATTTATTGACTCACTGAGAAATGTGACTTTAGATTGAATAAGCATTGAATATAAATCTTCTAAAACTTAATTTTGACTTTGGAGTCATCTGTTCACAGTTTCCAGCTGGATTTATTTCCTTAAACCATTCTTAAAGAAACTGGTGTAAATTTTGAGTAGAAATTCCTAGAAGAATCAGAAATCAAATTAAAGACTTTTTGTAAAGAAGGCATTTAGTTCAATTTAAGGTACAATGATTTAGGACTAATAATTTAGAGAAACATAAAGAAAAATGTTTACTACAATCAAAAAAGGAGTTTCATAAAATTTTAGTCTTTTCTGAAACTTATTTAAAAGTCATTTAGTTTCACCTTTATCACAATTGTTCTTATCCTATTGCATACTATTCAAAGGAAGCTAAGCAGCATTGGGTAGAACAAACAAAGAAAACAAAAAGGAGTAAAAGGAAAAGGAAGAAAAGTCCCTGTATATTAGAAGCTGAAAAGACAACATAAGAGCAAATACAAGTTTTTTTTAAAAAGTTAATTTTCCATTGAAAATTAAAAGAGGCTCCCTTCATTTCATTTATTTTAGAGTTTTCATTTTAGAAGATCAATAACCATCAAAATTTTTTGTTTTAAGTGCATGTAAAACATTTGAAAATCTAAATAAACCTTTACCATTTTCAAGTAATTTAGATTTTCAAGGATCTGTAAACTAATCTTGAAATGCAATCACCAAGCAAGATAGAGCATATTTCTCCTAGTTTCTCTGAAAAGTTAACAACCTAACTCACTCTAAGTTTGAGCATGACCTCTGTCCTAAAAATAAGAGGTAGCCAGTGTGGTGGGCATGCCTGGGTCAGGACTCTGGGTCAGGGCATCACCATGAGGTCAAGGCCAGCCTGGGCTACACAGCAACATGCATTCTGAAAATAAACTAGCAAGGTATCTGTCTATCTAGTTAGCTAGCTATCTAGTTTTCTGTGGAAAAAGCCAATTAGCTAATAGAGCTGGTCATCCCAAATATACATGAAATTTGGATGGATGTTGTGTGATAGTGACTACCATTTTTCTTCAGGACTAGTTATCTATCTTGAGAACACATATATAGTGGGTTATGTCTACCTGGCTAATTAAAATGGCAAAATACAGTCTTTGCAAAAGACTTTTGAGCAGGTTGCCTGATATGTACATTCCATTCTGGTTTAATGCTCATTTGATTCTAAAACTGTTTTATTCCTATATTATATTTGGTAAGAGACTATACTTTTAATATTTTTCTAAAAAGCAACCATAAATATAAATATAAACAAATATATATGTTAATGGAAAGGAAATAATTTCTATTTTTTAAAAAACTGTTATTTGTGAATTAAGAATTGAAGAACTAAGTGTAGAGAAAATAAGGAAAGTCACAGAAAGATAAAGCAGAGTGAAGAGCAAAGAAGGCAAAGCAAAAATAATTCTTATTCCCTAAGTATTCATGGAGTTATAATAAATTTGAAAAATTATGATTTTTGCTTGTGATAGAGTTCTTTATGCTTGCTATTATGTACACTAGATAAGCCATACAAGTTCCCTCTTACAGAATTCTCATCTTTTTTACATAATGTATATAAAAATAGACTTACTAAAATGATGCCTTGATTTTACAAACATCATTTTAATCATCACATAATTTACTAAAACATAGTTTTGTGAAAAACAAGGGAAATTTTAATTATATGAGTTTAATTTTTCCTATCTTTAGAATTCAGATTCTCTTTGGAAATCAGTATTTTAACCTTTCCATAAACTAATGAAGAAAATATTTAAAAATTGATTTAGATAATTAACACACTTGAATATGGTTCAGATGAAATGAAATAAACTTTATTTTTACTTGTGAAGGTTCTTAAAATCTACTGTGATTTATGCTCAGTTTCTTAGGATGAAATCTACTGCATGAATCAACATATACTACACAGCTAGTTTTCCTCTATAAGTTCTGATATGCATGTGAAAATTCAAAGTCACTTGTGAACAATAAAGGAAATGTAGATATTCCTCCTGTCCGGTGTTTTCAAGAATAGGCATTTCATACTTACTATATAAGTGAGGTAGGGTGGAAGAAATAAACATACATAGAAAGGAGATGAGGCAAGTTATAATTTTAAAATTGTGTTTTAAAGAAAAACTAAAGTTTAAGAAAACAAAAGTTCCTCAACTTTACAATAGCTTTTACCCCTCCGCTACTAAATTTCCAGGTCTAGGAAAAAAAGAAGGTTGAACCTCCCATTTTCTCTTGTAAGAAGGGAGGGACTTTGCAGTGATGAGTAGGTCATTGCCTTTCATGTGTAAATTTAGTTCTGGCTCCCTAAAGGTTCCCAAATCTTCACCCCTAGGACCACATAAATATATACTGCCACAGGTCATGCTGGGTCTCACTCTCTGAATTCCAGACACCCTTCCAACTGTGTTCTTTTATTTCTGCTGAACAAATCTTTCAGTGCCCCTACTGACTCGTCCTTGAGGATTCTGCACTGGGAGTCAGGGAGCTTATTTCCTGGGTGGGGTGGGTTGAGGTTCCCCATCTCCTCTTTGCTGAAATTCACTGGACACTATCCAGTGACAGCAGGACGTCAGCATTCATATTTTAATTGTAAGGATCTGACAGCTAGAAACGCTTATGAGGGTAGAAGACTTTTAAATGTGGGATTTAATACCAGCTTCATTCTTGCTCAGGACTAACCCATGCATTTATCCCTTTGGATGTAAGTGTGAACCAAAGCTTACTTGTAAAGTGTGCTTAGAATTCGATCCTCTGTTACTGTGTATCTCCCCGGTTGTATGAGTGGACCTTGATTAGTCTGATTAATCACAGAAATTCCATCCCATTTAGAAATGACTGGTTTGACATTCACCAGGGGAAGAGAGATACAAATGAGAGGTTTACTGAGAGCTTTTTGATATACGGCTTTGTATTTTGCAAAAGGTTTTGCATGTTTCTGCCTGTCATTTGCTCCTCCTGAGAATGAGAGGGACCCATGGAGCAGACCTGAGTTAAGATCACTTTCCGGGGCCAACAGGCTGAAGCAGGTCCGCGCAGTCCAGTTCACTAGCCTAACACAGCTGCCACTCAGCCGCCCAGAAAGAGGAGCAAGTAGAAAACAGATAGCTCTGGTTCCACAGCACGGAGGAGAATCCAATTAGTGAGTCTGCATATGTAGACTTTAGATTCCATTGTCCTCAGAAGCAAAAGTGTATGGCAGTTTGAAGAAAAACCTGCTGCCTTCCCCAGTGTTTTGCTATCAGTATCCAGAACTATGAATGCTCCCAGGACTTAACCCAGGGCTCAGGGTGATCTGCACAAGCAGAGGCTTTGCCAAACAGACAACAAAACATCTTCTCAGTTGGTGAGAAGAAGCATAAAACAGCTATATCTCAACCAGGTAAACGGGATATAATGCAAAAAATTTAAGCAATCTCCTTAGGTAACACAGTTTCAACTTAACTGACCTCTTCACAGTTAAGTAGTTGAACCATGTCAGTCCTGCACCTCCTCCTCTGTGAAAAGATGGGTTTATGAAACATAGAGGAGGCTGGTGGAATGGGGGAAGCATTCCTCCTCTTGCCTTTTGATGGATGCCTTTCAATTTTACTGTCACTGTTGATAAAATAGAGCTGGTGGAACAGTTCCTTGGGCTGAGGAATCTCAAGTCTTATTATTATGGTCTAAATTTTAAGAGGTATCCAAGAGATCTGGTCACATGATCCTGGTGCCTTGTAACTTTGTTTATTTGTTTGTTTGTTTTGACAAAGTCTCTCTTTGTTCCCCAGGCTGACCTCAGATTTATGATTCTCCTGCCTCCCCTTGAGTATGTGGGATTGTGGGAATAAACCAATGCCCCTGGCTTTGCTTTATGGTCTTTTAATCTTGAGTCTCAGCTGGTCCTTAAATCTTATAAGGTGCTCCTTACCTAATCACTTGAACAGGCAAGAGTTTCTGTGTTCTTAAAACATGACTAAACTATATGGAACCAAAAAAAGATCCAACGTCTGTCCCATTCCAAACTGAATTTACACAAGGTTTGCAGACTTTCCCAGACAACTCGACACTTGGGAATGCAAGTGTTAATTTTTCTTTCAAAGAAAGGAGAAGAATAACTAAAACTGTGTTCCACAGGCTTGGGCAGGAATGGTTATTCCTTTTGTCCACTTCACACTGACCCACTGTAGAGACCCTAAAGACCTCACTTTGCACAGGCAGACAGGCGTCTCATCTATGCACCACGGAGGAATTGCTGTGATTTGAGCCCTCTACTTGTGATAGTTTTCATAGGATGTAACGACTTCAGGGAATTTATTTTTTAGTTTTATTGGGTGCCATAGGATAACAGTCATGTGCATAGCAATCCAAGAGAAAAAAGCATTACATAACAAAACTTTATCCTGTGTATTTGTAATTCAGAATTTTACTATTTCATCTTGAAAATCCTAACTTATTCTTTAGGAATTACCCAAGGTGTCACATCCTCAGACAGCTATTACCATGCTCCATTTTTAGCAAATGTTTGAGCTTGTTCTAACTGCAAAAAGCACATATTGAAACAATTTACTTATATGTACTTTTCCCAATTTTGTCACAGTTTGTAGGCACATGGGCCTTGTCTGTTTCATCATTTCAACTGCAGTACCCAACATATATAGCTCTTACAAATCACAGCAGGCAATTACAATTACAAAAGAAAAATTCTTAAAGGCAAATCTTATTAAGAGATCAATATTATTTTTTTGTTTCCAAAGATTTAAAACTGGATATCTTTCAATGGAAAAGAAAGGTATTCTCTGTCTAAATTTATTCTCAATCTGTTGAAGCTATTAATCAGATATCAAAATAAAGAAATTCTCCAACTGATAGCCATATTTGATATATTAGACTTCATGTGAGGTGAATAATTTCATTAGGTGAAACATAAATAGAGTCATATAAAAATACCACAGATAATTACAGTGGAAAACATCAAGTAACTGCAAGTCAGATTAGAATTTTAAGTAAAAGTTCTGTATGTTTTCCAAAAGCACAAAGTAGAATTTGAAATCAGAAGGCCAATAATAGAACAAGCCCACAAAAAGTCAGGGGAAAATGAGAGTAGGTATATATTTAGATTGTTCTATGGTGAAAAGTAACACATAGCAAGCATTTATTTTACAGTTCAGGAGATTATAAAGTCCAAGACCAAGGTTGTGGTACATTTGATTCTTGATAAGGGAGCTTGCAGATGGATACCTTCTTGATGTATCCAAACAGGGCAAATCTCCCTCCCTCTCTCTCCCTCTCTCTCCTACTCTCTCCCTCTTGCTCTGCTGGGGACTGAACACCAGGCGTTTGCACTGAGCTGCATCTATAGTCTTTTTTTTTTTAACTTTGAGACAGAGTTTTGCTGTATTGTTTGTTTATTTTTTGTGCTGGGGATTGAACTCATGACCTTGTACTTTCCAGGCAAGTGCTTGTGCTGCTGAGCAAAATGCCCAGCTCCAGCTTGTCTGCTTATATCTCTTCTTGTCACCACACTAATCCCACGTGGTGGCTCTTCCTCACAACCCAGTGTTTCTCCAAATGCCCTCACATTAAAAGGTACACAGGTGTCAATGTGACCGATTTATGCTGGGAGGAGAGAACAATTCAATCTGTTTCAGTGGATAAAAAGACTAAAATGTATCAATAGAAAAACTTTCAGGGAGAAAACTTATTTATAACACTTGTCATAGGTAAAAAATAATTCATATTTAGCAGACATTTCAATCATTCCTGTGTGTGTGTGTGGTACCAGGGATGGAACTCACAACCTTGCACTTGCCAGGCAGGCACTTATGCCACTGAGCTAAATCCTCAGCCATTAGGTGACATTTCAAAATTTATTCAACATACCTTCAGTACTAAAATATTTAATGGAATAAATAAGCAAGGAAAGGACCGGCACACTTTTCTTAAATGTGTCCAGTCTTTCTAGGTGTGAGTTAGCCTTTCGGTGTGACTTAGATTGTGTACTCCTGTGCTACATTCAGGTGAGGTTTAAAAACTAAAACAGACAGAAGCCATCATCATCATCATTTTTGTTCATGAAGAGAAAGGCTACTGGGTTTCTCTCAAGTTAACCTCAGCTGTTGTCCATTTATGACGGGGATAGCCCTGATCCTTTAATGGAAGACAATGTTCACATTGTTATTAACAAAAGTACATTGTTATTAGCAAAAGTACAGCTCCTCTAAAAGAGCTTTTTTCTTTTCTTGTTTTTGGGGGGCATTTCTCTAGGAAGCATGATCTAGAATCTATATTCACCACTCTAAAAAATTTGTGAGAATCAAAATATTTGAATTTTAATCCTTTTCTACTCTAAGTGGATTTCAAGTTTTCTTTTCAGCTAAACCTTGACTGATGCAATAGTTTTAGAGAGTGGTATATCAAATAAATTACTTTGAGCCAGTATAAGTATTCTATCCAAGCTATGAGCTATGAAATATTAACATACAGTTCATATATAGAGTGGTTATTTAAAATTGACATCTTAAAGCACCCTAGGCCTCTATAAATCCTATGTGAAAACAAAGCTTCATATTCACTTCACACAGCTGGGATTAAACTCTGAACTGACACAATGATAGTTTGCTATGCTGCTCAGTCCCTCTCCAAAGTGAAAGCAATTTTTTCAATAAGCACTGTCTACACCTTTCTTTGTGTGAAGCATGGCAAAAGATTTTGCTATTATGAAAAGGCAATGCTGACAATCCGTGAAAATTTCACAATCTAGATTTCAAATAGAAAATACTTAGAATATATGTTTTATTCCAAATTGATCTATCTCTGTCTTGATCTGTCTCTGTCTCTGTCTCTCTCTCTCTCTAGCATTCACACACTAGTTCAAATTTTTGTTAAGTGATATGAAAGGGAAGAGGTACATAGAGAGAAAAAAAGTGATACCTTCAAGGGAAATTCATGTGACTCGTGACTGTTATTCTGAACCATCAATTTGGAATGTATCATCATTTGTTCTTCATATAAGTCTACTTTTTACAAGGTTGAATTTAAAATACTACAATATCAAATATGTGATAGAATAGATTCTATGGAGTTGAAATATATAAGACAAATAAAAGAAAAGCAATTACTTATCAATGACAATAGTTTCACAGTCCCTGTCTTTGTATCAGCAAATCCATATTGTCTAGGCTTTTATTAATGTCTTTCTCACACAGGTATTCTTGCTTTTTCAGCTTTTGGCACTAGTTGATATTAAACAAGTAAACATTTTGCACTAAAGTTTCCTGTTGATTGTCACTTACTAACCCCTCAAATACTATCAATATTTTTGAATGGCTGATATCACTGTGTTACACATATAGAATGTACACAAAAACTTTGAGTATTGAACAATGAAAATGAAATACAGGATTGTGATTTGCTCACAATGTAATAATCTTCTATTCTTTGTGTGTGTGTAAACTTATATATGACATTCTTGATCTGGAAATCTGACTGCAAAAGCTATGTGTATAAATTTGGAAATGTCACATTTAATGTTTTTAAAGATTTTTAATTTTCAAAATAACAACAAAAAATAATAAATTACTCACCCAAAAGTAAATTTTAATTCATGAACTGTATAATATAGTAATAAAAATAATAGTTAAAACAGTAAAAATAAAGTATATGGATCATAACTTAAGTGAGAGTGCCATCTGTAAGTGAAGATAAAAATCACAAAATATTTTGGATTTTTTATAATATATTCTATAACTATAAAATGCACAATTGGCTAAAATAGAATCACAAATCAGCACTTCAGAAATATTTAGATTATATATTTTTGTGAGTAATAAGCAGGTTATTTAACTGTTTACTGATGCTTAGCAAAAAATAACTATCTGTTAACTTATTGATAAGATACAGAGTTGAATTACTGAAAATCTGAAAGTCTAGAAATGTAACAATCAGTTTTAGCATATATAGCCACTTGAACAGCCTAAATGAGATATTACACACATTAGAAAGTAAAAGCAATGCTGATATTACAGATTTCTTAATTAAAAATTGTGAGTACTCATTTTCTCATGGATTTTCTTGCCAGCGTGACAGGACATACGCTATTCCTAGTTCCTAAGGGGGAAGGATGCCCTATTGCTATGCCTCTAATGGGTCAAAACAGTTCAGTACATTCTCACAAGAGTTCTTTCTATATTTTCCAGTTACTGTGGTGAAGATATTAAACTTGACATGTCACATCTCACATTCATGATGGCAGGAAACTGCTTAGAGGATGTACTTCATTAAGGTGTAAGACAAATTCTAGGCCTCAAGTGTCAACAACAATGACTTTTCATTTTCGTCAAGAAGAAACGCTATTATTTTTCAGTGAGTAGCACGAGAAGCCTTCTCTTCAGAGTTCATCTTCCTATGCTCTCTAAGTTTCAGGTGTAATAGTGACCTAATGCTCAGATTGGAAGCACCAGAGGAGAAGCACAGACTTGGGTGGAAATCTACCTAGCTTTAAATCCTGTCTTGCTGCTGCCCACTGTGTAACTTTGAGGGCATTACAAACAATAGCACAGGATTGGTTTTATCACCCAGCACAGGGAATATAATACCAACTATCTCATAGAATTATCAACAAGACAATATAATTAATACAGACGTTGCCTGATACATTCTTCACAGATCAATTCATTTATTTGATAAGTATATTCGGCACCCATTCAAGTATTCCTGCAGGCATGTGGGTCCTAGCAGTGAGTGATATAAAACCTCCTCCTCTCTCCACTAAAAAAAATGAGGAGAGGAGAGAAAATATCTCTGTGAAGTTTACACTCTAGGAGACAGACAGTGTAAAATAAACAAGATAAAGTCGGACAAACATGTTACAAGGTAATAAGTGCTAAATGGAGCAGCATAAAAAAGTGTGAAAGGATCAACAGGTTCCAATTTTTAACACAGTGAATAAGACAGGTCCTCTTAGGAATGGCTTTTGAGCAGATGAAAAGTTTACCCACACATATATTAAGGTAGAGGTTACCTGGAAGGATTATACCCAAATATTTTAAGAGGAGAAAGAAGCCCACAATGTGATTTAAGTTTTCAGGAGATTGATCATTTAGCTGCTGTGTTGAAGAGAAAAGAAAAAGAATAGAAGGAAAGAAGTCAGTTAGGAAGTGATTGCTGTAACACTGATGACTGGTGGTGAGCTGGTTAGGAACCTAGAATTGCAAATGATGATAAAAATTAAATTTTGTATGTATTTTCAGAGTGAAGCCAATAGCACCCCTAATTGAGATAAGAAGGTCAAAGAGGCGAATAAAGTATGTCTCCAACAAATGGCGTCTGAGTAACTGGAAGAATGACATTTAAATCAGTGGAGATGGAAAAGATTTACAGGAAAACTGGAAAGAATTCGGCTGAGTTTTGGAAATATGCTAGTATCTACGTGCAGATGTTAAAATGCTGCTGCATGTCTCCAGCTCCAACAGGACATGTGGGCTGGCAATGTAAATATGAGTTGATGCATAGATGGTCTTTTAAACTATGCAACCCACAGCAATACACTGATGGACTGAGCTAGAGAAGAAAAGACGACAAATCATCAAACTTATGAGGGCAGAAGAAAACTGGTGACAATAGGAAATCTCAGAGAGTAGATTTACAAATCATACAATGTATATATGCACCAAACATTGTATAGTAACTCCACTAATACATTCAATGTTTATGTTTTTCTGAATCAGTTACACATACAGATTCAAACATGCACACCTGAAGAAGTCCCAGGGTTTGTAATCTCCTGGAATGTAAGCAAATAAAAGTTATGGAGAAAAACAGCATTTGATACTGAAGTAAAAGCTACTGATTTGCCAAATAGGATTTGTACAAAAATTGTTTATTATATGTAGAAATACAGAGGATGTTTTTGACCTTGACGTGGGAAATTTTGGTTCCAAATCAATAGTGAAAGTCAGTTTGGGGCAATGAGTCTAAGAAACTTTGGGAAAAGACCAATCAGATATAGCAATGGTGGACCAGTCTCTTGAGAAATTTTTCTGCAAAGAAAATCAAAATACGTGGCAATAGCTGTCAAGGAATGTAAAGTCGTGAAGAGAAAAATCTATGCTTGCATGAATATGAGAACGAATACACAGAGAGACTAAACTTGATACATAAGAGAAAGAGATGTTACATTTAGCCAGAGATAGTAGGATTTAAAATACTAGCGAATGTTCTAGTGTTACTAGAAAAATTACAAGTTGATTTAAGAAACAGATAGGAAGGTACCATAAATTGGCAAAGACTTTGACATCTGTACAGATGTGGTGGTATATATGATTTATAATTAATTTAAACTAAAATAAGATGAGCTTAATTCCTTTAACTTATTCAATATTAGTTCAATAAGTAGTACAAGAAACCAAATCAATAAAAGCTAAATCATTTTTGTATAACATATTTATGAAAAGGAATTTCTAGCATAAACTGACATGTCTTCAACTTGTCTCTCATGTTAATATTATACACAGAATCAGCTAACAACTTCATTTATTTGCATGTAGAATCTGAAGATTCAGTATCTCAAAACAAGTTACCTAACATAGAATGAAGAAAACGATCTAAAGCATTTCTTTCCAATTAAGTGTCATTCAAATATGCACTATGAAGTTTGAGTTACTTGAATTTTAATTCATAAAGCATTTTTCTCTTGCTCAGTTTTATTAGTGAAAGGAGACAGGTGTGAGAGAAGACATATGAAATTGCAACTTGTACACGTCTACTCAGAGTGGAGGCCACTGTTTCCAGTCGAGAGATGTTCATAGCGACTCTGTAATTACTCTTTTTCATGTGTGCTGTTAATTAGTGTTTCACCTCTGTGTGCTACTAGTCTTAGATTCCACTCTAAAAGTTTAGTCATTGACTGCATAATTGGCCAGGAGTCAAGAACAAGGAAAGCAATCTCAAAGAAAGAAGACGAAATGACGGTGAAGAAATAGATGTTACAGACCGGGTCACACTTTGACAGACATGTATAAGCCTTGGATGGAGCAGGATAACTAGTGCATGCCATACCTACCCCAAACTTGCCCGACAGATTGCAAGCTTGGATTTAGCCTGTAGTTTGGAAAAAGTGTTATGCACAAAATAGAATTTTAGTCCTCTTTTAAAGTTCTTCCTGTTTTATACAATTACTCACACAGGTAAGACAACAAAGTAACTGAAGATAGTCCAAGTGCTGGGGGTAACTCATAATTTAAGAAGATAAAATGATGATTTGATAGGTTACATAAGATAAAGAGAGAGAACTACAAGAAATATAACTGTAACTTGTTTAGCATCATTCTTCAGGTATTATTTCTAAACCAAAACAAACCAAAAACAAACAAACAAACAAACAAAAACCCATACAATATTACATCTCATATACTTTTAAAATCTAATGATATTCTTGATCAAAATATATTTTAAATATAAGTTGAAACTATAAAAATCCTCAATTATTTTGAACAATTCTAGAAATTTCCTGATGTAGATCCAGCTATGCAGAGTAGAATTTTCATGTATTGTGCTTATGCAGGCCTGTGAGATGTGAAATCCCCAACCATTCATCAAAGACATAGTGTGAACTGCGTGTGATTTTCCACCAACTGAATATAATCTGATTAATTGGTTGTAATGCTATGGATATGAGATTATGAGCAAAGCAACATAAACATAAAGGATCTCTTTTATTGAGTAATCATAATCTTCTGTGGCTTCTTTCCAGTTCTGCTTAGTGTGTGAAGAAGATATTTTCTGTTGAATTAAACTAACAAAGAGGGTGATTGAGCATTTAAACTCCAAGGACTATTCTTGGAGGGCATTACACACTGCTTTGAGATTTTTAATGACTTTAGAGAAAAGAGCATAATTTTTCTTCCTATTTTGAAAATTGGCTTTAAAAAATGCTTACCCTCAGTCAATATATATAATTAAAAAGAATAGAATCAAAATTTAATTGCTCCAGTTTTTACAATAATGCCATTGTATATCTGTGATGTTATAACATATGATTACTGAGCTCTAGGATTGACGGCATAACATTAGTCTATTTTATACTACTTTTCTAAAATAAGTACATTTTATTCAAATTTTATTCAAAATGAAATGAAACAGTAAAATATTATTGGATTCTAAATGGCATTTTAAAATTATTTAAAATCTGGACTCACCAGACAGAAAGTCATTTCATTAACTTAAGATGAAATGATTGAAAAAGTCAGATAATTAAACCTTGGTATTGAAAATTTGACTTATTGTATTTTCCAGTCTATAAATTCCTGAGTTGTATTGGCATCATTTTGAAATTATTTGATATAATGCTAATTTCTTTTCATGCTTACAATACAAAATGAAAGACATTAACACCACAGTTAATTGAGGATAGTCATATGATATTAAAAGAAGATCATTTGGAAGCACTAAACTGTGTTGGCTGAATCTGTAATTCCCCTTTTTTAAGATTAGATAAAGTGCTCTTAAGACAATATACTAATTAAGGCAACCTCACAGTAAAAGTATGTTTATTAGGTGAATGGTTAGAAACTGAACAATAGAAACAAAGATACTAGAAATTTCAAAGCACTAAACAAAGAATATGTGATCTAGACACATTTTTATCTCTTTGCAATAACTTTGCTAAAAATAATATAAAATTAATAAATTATATGTATATAAATATCAGTATCAGTTACTTCTTAAAGTACAGAAATCAACAAAGCCAAACACCTCTCTACTTTTAAAACATTTCTACTGTTTATGAGTGAACACTGCTGTTTATTTTTTCTTCAGTTTTTCTTTTTCACTTAAATGTACATATTATTGTTTTGAAGAAAAATGTCTCTTTATAAATTTCTTCTTCCACTTGTTTGATTCTTTTAGCAATTATAAATACAATTTCATTTTCACACTTAAATATTCTTATTATTTCTTAATGAAAACTTTTTTTAATTTTCATCATATATTAGCAATCTCTAAAATAAAAAATTCAGGGGTTATATTTTTTCATATATTATAAAGTATCCGAAATTGGCTCATAAACTTACATATACTTGAGAACCTGAATATATGGTTATTGAATTCTCTACATATTGTAGGTGTTAGTTCTGTGTCTGAGGACTAGCTACCAATTTTTTTTGTTGTTGTTGCTTTTGAGACAGGAGACAGCATTGTATTAGCTAGTAAGGACAGTGGCCCCAAAATACAGTTGATAAACCCAAAATAGAGCCTGCTAAGAACTAACTAAAGCACTGTCCTGTTGTCTTGCTGCTGGCCATGGCCTTCCCGGAGCATGACCAGATCTCTGGACAGAGAGCCTCCATGGGCTTCATACACCAGACCCCTCCCCTGCTGGTGGGAGCTCTACCTTTTGCCTGGATATCTTTTAAATAAATTAGCTTGTGCTCCCCCTCCACTGTGGAGGACTGCCATGCTGCCCGCCTCTCACCAAGTGTGTGTGACTGTGCTTGCACACAGTGCAGGCTGTATAGAGGTGGCTTCCCTAAATCGGCTTTCACTTTATTCTGGCTGAGGCTGGGCATGCATTTTCATGAAAGCTGATGGTGGCCTGGCACTGTTTGTCACCAACAGCCATGACTGAGCTCAGATAAAAGAGTTGTGATACTATGGGCTTAAATATGAGATAATATCTCTATTGAGGCCTATAGGACTCCAGAAGAAACTTCCTTCCAGAACTGGCTACAAAGCAGATTACTCATTAACCATAATCTGAATTTGGCTATTTCATCCTTTTGCAAGAATGCTTTCCTCCCTGTGTTACAAACCTTGCTTGCCACTTGTCTAGTGCAACCAGTTGCCATTTTCTTCAAAGATCAATAAATACTGAGATTCTGGCTGCCCCGTGGCCTTCTGTTCCTCAGGAACAACAGGTCATCCCAGATCTCTGCTGTACCACTTTATTTTTACTCTTTCTTCTTGACCTGTACCATACCACCCGGCAGGAGGTAGGAGCACACCCCAGGGGTCTCCAGTACTCTACCTATGGTTTCATGGCCTATCACTGAGGGACTCAACCCTAGCATTCAGCAGCATCTTTTTCTTTTGCTGTGCAGATTTTTTTAAAATTTGATATAATTCTATTTGTTGAGTCTTGGCATTATGATTTGTACAACCGGGGTTCTGTTCAAGATGTACTTGTGTATGCCTACATCTTCCTGAGTTTTACTAATTTTTTTCTTACAGCAGGTTGAGAATTTCTGTTTTTATGTCTAGCCTCTGATACATTTTTATTTGATTTTAGCACAGGTTGAGGGATATAGATGTGAATCCATTCTTCTGCACAAGGATAACCTGTTTTACAAGCAGGTTTTGTAAAAAAGACTATTCTTCAGTGTGTCTTTGGCTCATTTGTCAAAAATCAGATGGCTGAAGGTGATTTGGTTTGTTTTGGCCTCTTCTATTTTACTCCTTTTCATTGTCTGTTTTTGTGCCACGACTCTTTTCATGCCAGTACTATGCTGTTTTTACAATTGTAGCTTTGTAATATAAATTGAAGTCTGGGACTGTAATACCTCCCGTTTTGCTCTTGGCAGGGCAGGCTTTAAATATTCTGTGTGTCTCCTGGTTCTATAAATTTTTAGACATGTTTTCTACTTCTGTGTAAAACACTGGTGGGATTTAAACTGGAATTGCTTTAAAACTATATGCCAGTTTGGTATTGTGGCCATTTGGACAATGTTTATTCTCCCTATCCTGGAAAAGGGATGTCTTCACATTTTTTAATGTCCTGTTTCATCTCTCTTCCCAGTGCACTACAGTTTATGTTAGTGAGGTCTGTCATCTGCCTATTTAGCATAATTTCTAGCTTTTTTTTTCTCCAATTTTGAATGGAATTGTTTTCTTGGACTTTTTTCCCAGAGGCTTCATTCTTGGTGTATAAGAATGCCATTTACGGGCCGGGGATTTAGCTCAGTGGCTTAAGCGCCTGCCTGGCAAGCGTGAGGTCGTGAGTTTGATCCCCGGTCCAAAAAAAAAAAAAAGAATGCCATTTACTATTATATGTTTATTTTGTATGCTGCCTATTTATTGAGCTTGTTTACTATTTGGGATCATTATGGGATGGAGTTTTTCAGTCTTCTATGTAAAGTATCATACTTTGACTTCATCCTTTTCTATTGGATTCCTTTTATTTCCTCTCTGGGAGTATTAGTTAATATATTGCAGACAACTGGACCCTCTTGTCTTCTTCCTGATTATAGCAAGAATGCTTCCAGATTTTTCTACTTTAGTATGATGTTAGCAATGGATTTATGTTGTGTTTGCAACATGTACTTAGTCACACAGCTTACAATGGTGTTATAATTTTTCATTTTGAAGTTTGATATTTTCATTGTGTATTGGATATTTCCTTTTTGGGGCTTTTAAAAACACTGTAACATTAATTTACTCCTTTTTGCTTGTAAAACTATAGTCTGATATTGATGCAGGGAAACTGCTCTCTATCAACATGGTATTCAGCTGAGGCTTACTGCGGGTCCGTCCTCCCGGACAGAAGTGTACTTGCCAGTGGAACTAAGTCAGTCACTACTCCCTGCTCCTTTTGTCATGTGATTGATTCCATGAGGGACCCAAGCTACAAGTCAAGCAAATGAGCTCAATTTGGGTTCTGTCCTCAAGTTATTAAAGAAATAGGGGCACGATTTCCAACTGGAAATAAATCTAGACAGGAAATTGCTCACCGACTTCTTAAACAATGAGAGAAAACACCAAAGGCTGTGGTGTCATGGCACTAAAGCCATTCAAGAAAGAGATAAAGGGATACAAGTAGCCATTATTTACAAATAAAAGACAAAATCAAACTCTAAATATTCTGCTATTCAGAGAGTAAAAAAATAAAGTTATATCTTTGAATTAATCCACTGTGAGTACAATTATAATCTTTTATTTTTCTAATATGTAGCACATTATACATATTCAAATACCTAATGTCATCGCCTTAGGCAACCACTGCAGTTTCATTAATAACTTCACATGAAGAGGATGAATTGTCGTAAAAATGGACTAAGCACTTCAAATTTTCCCAAAGAACTAAACTTTACCTTGACTACATTTATGAATGATAGTTAATGAAAATTATAATGCACTGGGGAAAGTTATACTTGTGATATCAAACAGCAAAAATTTTTTTATTACAGAAAGCTGTACAAAAATATTAAAATCTGCTTCTGTATTGTGGTATTACATATACCACAATATATAACCCTTAGTATCTTAAAACTTCTATCAGAATGGATAGAAGACTTACACATCTTACAAAGAATTAATCAAACACTTACAAATTAAGAATAACATCATTTATTGAAATACCTTTCAGATAAACTAAGTTTTAAAATTCTTGTCAAGTCATACCTTTGTGTTCTGTATCATCTTTTTCTGTAACTCTTCTAGGTATATACCTACAACCTCATGATTGCTTAGGCTTATAAGGCAACGCTAATGCTCAATATGTCTTTTAGAAACTATCCTTTCTCAAATTAAAATGTTGCACACGCTGAAGTATTACTAAATTCTTCCTACATCAGTTTCACATTTTTATACTGAGTATTTTACCTTTCAGTTACATTACAAAGGACACTCAAAAAGTTCGCCAGCAGGCTCACTGGTTGTCAGTTGATGGGCTTTGAAGTAGCAGTTGGATGGTCCTGACTGCATTTGCCCTGGGAGTCTACGCCACAGCTTGTCAACCTAGCTTCACCACAGATTTTTGTTTTATAAAAATACACATACAGAACAGTTTGTAGTAATATGCTCGATGTGCATTTGTTCACTGACTTGAGCCAAATTATCAGCATTAAAGCCCACCATTACAATATACATGAAATCTACAAGATATCTTTATGAAAGAAAATGGTCAATCTTGAAAGCTATATATCAAGAGCAGAGTCAGATCTATGAAAGGACTAACAGGACTGCTTCTCAAAACTTTGTGTAGATCATATCCATGAAGTCACAGCCATAAATTAGAAGACAGACAAGAAGGTCGGGGCTGCTTCCTTGTCTATATCCATGCCACTATATTTCTGACTCAGGGCCAGTGCAAGGAAAGTTCAGTCACACTGATTAACTTTAAAAAAGATATTTTTGTGTAGTGATGAGAACAGCAGAAAGAATGGAAACATAGCTCTTGTATTATGTACAGGTGGTCTTAGTACTCAGGCATATTTTGGACTAACACCACCACAACAGAAAAGGTTTAATATTTTCCTGCCATAAAGAAGCTATGGAAGTAAACTTGCACTGGCATAAACTAATCTAATAGATCAACACAGCACTCCTTAAATTCTCCTTCTTCACTAAAGTGGGAAGAGAGTGAGTAAATTTATTTGCTAAAAAATGTTAGTGTTCACAAATGATTGCTGAATTTTTGTCTTTCTCATTTTGGTGATTGTTTAATTAAATTAAATTAAATTAAATTAAATTAAATTTACGTGATATTAAGAATAGACTAGTTATTCTTAGGTAGCCTATATGTCAAACAATTAGTATTCTCATAAACTATTTTAATTTTAATTTAATCTTTACCTAAGACCATAATGGTTAACTTTGTACAGTTTGGTAACCAAAAGAGACTTAAGGATGGGCTGTGGTCCTACATACATAATCACTGCACGCTTGGAGGCTGGGGAGCGATTGTAAATTTCAGCCCAACCTGGGCAATTTAGTGTAAGAGATACCTTGTCATAGAATTAAAAAACAAATGAATAAATAAAAACAGAAAGCATTGGGGATATAGCTCAGTGTAAATTACCTAGGTTCAATCCCCAACTACCCTTAACTTTTTTGAAATCTCATCAATGTGACTTCATATGTGATTCATAAGAATTACCACATTTTTATCGTAATAAATCTTTTATCTAATCACATGGTAAAGGAAAACAGAATTTATTTCAACTAAGGCCTAATCCAGTAAAGGGAAAAATTTAAAATATATTTTTAAAATATTTGATACAATTTTCAATGTTAATCTCATTCAGTCAAGATGTGTTTGCCCTTTTAAATTTCATCACCTATCCTTCTAGCAGTATGACTCCTTCTTATTATGACAATTTGCCACATCATCATAATTAACACTGTTATAAACTAATAAAATAATAATTCTTCCTCTAATAATATATTACGAATTTTTATTCAACAATGATGCAAAATAAAGATATATTCAGTATTTCACATTTATTACTAAACATGTATATTTTATTTTAGGGTTTAAAAGCTTGTTTATATTTGGTTAAATAAATTTGAATTTTAGTATAACAATTTCACATATAATTGCTTCTTCATTAGTTTAAAAATGAAGTGTTGTTTTTCAACGAGGAAAGATCATGTATGCAACATTGGAAACATTTCTAATTAGGAGGTAGCATACATGTAGATTGTACCATGAAAAATAAGGATAAATTTTAGTATGCCAAAATTGGTTGAGGAATGTTAGAGATAAAAAGCGTAGAAATTTGTAAGTTATAATATAACAAATATTTGATCAATAAAACTATGAGAATATAGTTTTCTATTTTTGTATTATATTTTGCAAAAAGTTTTAGCCATATGAGAAGACCGTTTTCTATTGAAAGAGAGTTCGAAAGAAGAGCAGTGAGAGACCCATAACAAAAGAACAGTATTGACTTTCAACAATAATAATCAAATGCTAATCTCGGTATGAAAGTAACACTTTTCTTTGACTCTGGGCAAAATGTTAGTGTCTGTGCTGAGATTTGAACATGTAAAATGCAGATAATAATAACACCTCAGAGGGTGCTGGGAGGCTTATTTAATTTCTCCAGAGTGCTATGGACATGAAAAAATGTATGCAGTC